>VDFB02059707.1:0-28803 GCA_007258455.2 Sequoia sempervirens | reverse complement strand
AAAATCATCTAAAGACAAAGGAAGAGGATATTGTGAGAAACTTGAGCACAAAATTGTTCCCTTGAGGAAGGAATTTGAAAAAACTAAGGATCAGTTGAATAGAAGCTTGATATTTGAAAAGAAAATTCAGATTTAGATGATCTTGTAAAATATAAAAGATCATCTTTTACCAAAACTAGTATTGGATTTGAAGAGAATTAAATGCCTAATGAAGAAGATCCCAAAGAGTCACAGAAAGAGGTGAATGAAGAAAAGAAAAGAGACTATGTTGATGTTATCATGAGATACATCAATAGTGAGAGAACAAAGAAGGAAGAAGGTAATATCCCTCACAAGGATAACAAGGGTAACTACAGAAGATCATTCCCTTCAAGACAAGCACGTGTGACCAGGTTCCAACATTCTTTCTATGGTTATTGATTTTCATGCGATCAATTTGGTCATAAAGCAATAGATTGTAGAGTTGGTGAATGAAATAATTTTGGTTTCTTAAAGAGGAACTATAATTATTTTGCTCCTTTACTAGATTACAATGTCATATGCTATAAGTGCAACTTTGGGCATATAGCACAATTTTACAAAAGTTGTATTGTACCTCCTAGACAAAATAAGAAGGTGGATACTATAGAAAAATAGGAGGAAAATATAAAAGTAAGGAAAAAAAGAGAAGAAAAGAAAAAAAAAAAGAAGAATCCATGCTTGTGCTTCATGCACAAGAAGTATCACTCAGTTCATAAGGAGAAGTATGAACTCAAGGAGATCTAATAAATACAATACCTTTCAACTCTATTGAGAAGACAATTAAGAGATAGATCAGTTGATGCATATTCTATATGAAGGTAATAAAGAATCTCGTTTCTATTGATGTCAAAGGAGGAATTGTAGAAAGGGGGAGAGTTACAACAAGGAAGAGTTACAGGAAAAGGAAGAATGATGTCACTGATGTCAAGAGGAAGTACTATAGACAGGGGGAGTTTTTCTTGTGAAAGTACTAAGTTTCCCATTGTCATTGATGTCAAAGGGGAGAGATATATGAAGGAGGGCAGCACAAAAGGAGAGAATTATGTTCGTATTTCCATCAATAACAAACGTGGAGATTGTTGGAAATTGTTTTCATTGATGTCAAAGGTTGGATAAGGAAATTGTTAAAAGCCAAAGGCCACTATGTTGTTATCATTTAACTACATCTTCTAGTTGCTTGTGAGAAGAAAAGGAAGTGATAAGTCAAGAATAAATTCTAGCCTCCTTTTATTGGTGTCACCCTTGAAGAAGTTCAAATAAAATATTTTCAAATTCTTTCTAAGGTCGAATCTCCATGTTAGTGCCTTGTAATGAAGGATAAAACAAATTTAATTTAAATATTTTTTAATGGGCCAACCCCATTTTAGTGTCTCTTGGAAGAAGAGACATCACCCTTCATGATCGCCCATTTTGGGATTTAATAACATGTTTTAAGATGTTGGCCAACTTGCCTATGTGAAGCGCCACCTAAGTAAGAGTAATATAATTTAAATTGAATTGTTATAAGACTTACCTAAGTGAAGAACTGCCTCTCTTGGGAAGAGGAATGAATAAGGTATTTAAGAGACATATTGTTGAAGGTTTGAAAGTAAGTTTTGCAATGAGATATTAAGAGAGTTTAGAGTAGATATACAATATTCTTGGATCAAATTTTGTATGGAATAAAAGGAAGATCATTAAAACACATATATGAGAAATCAACCCATGTAAGAGAAAGATTTTCTTGAGTATAATAGCAGTTTTATGACGGTCTTTGGTGAGGATTTTATAGCAGATTTAAGAGTAGATTCATGTAGAAGAGAAGAGCAGGTTTTGGAGTAGAATTATGAAGCATATTGGAAGGTGATCTATATCAAATTTCAAGGAAATTTTGAGTAGATTTATTGAGCAATTTTTGAGGAAGATAAAGACTTTGTTGTGATTGAGGTTGGTGCCTCCTACCAAAAGAGATTGGTGTCTCTTGCTAAGTCAATGCTTAGTTATGGGGACTGGTGTCTCTAGTAGGTTGGTTCTTGCATATCTTGGAAGTGGGGATTGGTGTCTCAAGTGGGTTGATGCCTACGAAGATTGTAAGAGAAATTTTATATAAGAAATATTTTCTCATGATTTTCTCCCATAAGGATTTTAGCGTAAATCAAGTGTTATTCTTGTGTTGCATAATTGTAAGATCTTGTGTGATTGATATTGCTATGGTTGTTAAGTTTTGAAAAAGTAAAAGATTGTCTTATACTGAACCTCCCTCTCAATATAAGTGTGTGCTCATCACTAAGTGCATCTTTGCAACTTCATTGCCACTAGGGTCGTGAATTTTGAGTAGAATTTACCACTAAGTGAGATTTAACTTACATTTTATAAATTATTTTTAACTAATAACACTTTTTAAGCATCATAACAAGTTAAGTTACCCTTTCTTATTGGTATTTCTAGCATATAGGTTTAATTTAGAATTATATGTTTTCCTCTTTTCATTTTTCATAGTTGTGTTCCATTATTGCCAATTGGGTACTCTTTATAGTATTGTTGCTAGTGTTTGATTGTTTAGACAAAATGCTAAAAAGACTTAAAAAAAAAATGTTCCATCATAATTTTGATGCAGGAGCATCCAATGGTGTAAGGGAAATCTTGCATCACCCAAAAATATACATTTCATTTATGTTTCCTTTGGTTAGCCTTTTGTAGATGTTTTTGCATTTCTAGATACCCTTTTCGTCATAATGTAAATCCCCACTTTTAGTTTTGCTTTTCTGCTTTTTCTGGTCAACTACTATTTTTAGCATGTATTGGAATTTAAGGGTGTTTGGGGACAAAAATTATATGGGAGGATTCATAATGAAAAAATAAGAAGATTTTCGAAAGAATTAGGCCAAGAGCATTCCCAGTCTAAAAGATATTGCAGTTTCAGTCTCTCAGAAATGCACCTGAAAACCTTCCAGATCAGGTTTGAGGCACTAAACGGCCCCAAAATGGCCCGAAAACTTTCTAAAATTGGCATAGCGGATTTCAAGCATATTCTTGACTCTAAGACCTTTCCGACAGTTCAAACGGTTCAAAAAATAGAATCCCGGATCAAAAGTTATGGCTTCCAGAAGTTGGTACACTTTCAAAATGTGCTAATTTTCGAATGATGTTTTAAATTTTGAATTTCAAAATTGTAATTTGTGGTGCCAAACCACCAAAATATTATAATTCAAATGTTGTTTGGCTCCAAAACGGAAAATGGGCTATTTAGGGGGGGATTTTTTTATTTTTATAGCTTTTTGGGGAAAAAGAGTTTGCATGCTGCGAAAGGGGATTTTGTGGTGACTGTAATTTTCTATAGCTTGCATATATTGCAGAGCTTGAGGATTTGTGATCCTCTGCATGTAAGAAGTAAATTTTCTGAATAATAAAATTATTCTCTGGTTTTGTGCGTAAATTTATGTGTCTCGGGTTGCACCCTCATCAATTTTCCTTCTTGTCTGACCTTTGTTGATGAGTAATCTTCTACTTCACCCTAGAACATTCATGGCATTGGCCTCCATTCAAAGATATCATAGTCTGTAATGCTTCAAAAGGATTCATATAAAAGTAGCTTTAGATTAGCTCAACAATGCTAGATTTGGATTTGCTACTTCAAGATTGGCTCTAGAGTAGCCACACATAATTGGCTCAAGAGTAGCTCTAAATTTCTAGCTCCTCACTTCCTACGTAAAAGTAGCTCTAGAGTTCTTGAACCAAAGTCACTATGCCATAATAAATTTTGAATATTTGAGCCTTGCTCCAAAATATTCGAAAAATCAATTTTGACACTTGTTTTGACATTGTATTGGTGGGCCTCACTTCTAAAAAACATAATCATCATGACATAAAATATAGAATATGTTTTATTTATTTATTTATTTTTGTTTTTTTTATAATGATAAATGATTTTATGTGGTGGGTAGGACATCCAAAGGTAGGTACCATAAAATCTATATTATTTGCTAAATTTTATAATTTAGAACGGGGTTCTACTTATGAATGCTTCCTAAAGTTCATGATGATTGATATGAGAGGGAACCAAGGGTGGAGACCCAAGGAAAATCTATTATTATGTTTGCCGTAAGCTATTCTCAAAAGAGGAAGTGTGGGATTTTAAAGAATTGATATTATTGTCTAATGTGGGATTAGGATAAGAGAATGTGTCACCCATTGTTTTTTATATATATTTTTATTTCGGTTCCTCAATTACTTAAAGTTTGAAGAGGTAAGAAGGAAGGCATATTTTATATGTTTTATTTATTATATTTCATGGAAATTTAAAAGACGTGACCATTGAAATACATTGAAATCTTATCAATGTCCATGTGCATAAGAGTGAGTTGGCATAAAATGAAGCTACATATTCTATTTGTTAAATATGACTTTATTCAAGATATGTGGAATATTATGAGAAACATAGGTGGGCGTTGGAATTAGAAGGTATAAAGACCACGACTGTGGCCACACAATGTGTTAATATCATTTTATTTAACTTTGTCCGCTTAGACATATGAAGACTATTTTGTGCATTCATATGGGTTTTTCTATCTATAAATCTGACATCCTATTTTGGCGACTTACGAGGAGAAATTATAGTATATATGTCTTGTTTTTAGGACTGTTAGGCTTAAATGACTATAGTATTATTATTTATTGCAACCGAGGGCTCTTTGTTTTGGTGGGTATAGTAGATTTTTCCATTTTTAAATGGTTTGATTTTCTATCAAATCATTTTTACTTGGTATGGCTCTCGAAAGATCTAATTCCATGCCCTGTTGTATTTACCACTTGTAGTGTAGCTATTTTCTTACCATTATTTAAATGTATTCTCCTATTCTCAATTGTGCACATGTAATTAGTGTCGATGATCTCAATAGGGCAGGAAATTAGATCTTGGGCAAGGGTATTTAATGTTGTTGACTACATGAGTGAGTTTATAACATGGTAACATTAACTTCTCATATCTAGAAAGGAATAAGTATATTTGGTTTAAAATATTGTTTTTTATATTTTATGGATACGTAGAGTATTATATGAATTTTTAATGCTTCTTAGTATTATTTATATTATGTCACAATCTTTATAATTGTTTTCATATTGTAGTAACGGAAAAAAGTATTCTTTTTCCTTACTTGATTTGGGAATAATTGTCATTGAATTAGCCTAATTTTTCTTAGGTTTAATGTTGTAATGTGTTGTAACATATTCACATTGATCTTGGGCCCCCTTTTAATAAAATGTACTTAAAATATACCTTATTTATGGTGTTGTAAAGTGTTGAAACACACTTTCACACTTATCTAGGGTCCTCTTAATTAATTATGGTTAATTAGAGTTAATTAGCCCCTTTAATTCAAATTTAAGCCTTATTTGTGACACCCTCTGAGGATCCATCCCGAGACCCATAATTCAAATTACATAACATTTAATTGGGTAAGTTTGAGGTCCTAGAAATTGGTGCTAGGACCCATTTGTCTTAGGTGGCCAATGGGTCCTCCCTCTATAGGACCCCCCTTTCTTTGCAGATTCTACATGGGTTTTTGATGTACTTTCATTCCCTGAAGGCAAGGTCTTGGAAAACAATGCCAATACCCATTCGCCATTCACCCTAGGTGGAAAATGGGTCCTCCCTTAATAAGGACCCCCTTTTTGAATTTCATTTTGGTGGGATTTTACTAATGTTTGTTTCCAGATCTAGTGTCGGCTTGAAATGTTTGAATTTGGGGTTAATCTCTTGATTTAGTATAAATAATGGGTTAATTCACATTGTTTCTACTAGCAAGTTCATGTTATCATAAGAGTACATTCACAAGAGCATTAGAGCACTTCAAGAGAATTTCAAAGACATTTCAAGGTAGATTATCAAGGTTTTATTGTAGCAATTCAAGATCATTTCATCATGTCAAGGGTTTGGTGCATTCATGCATGTTGTTGAGCTAAGATAGTGAATGTAGCGTTGAATATCTATTTACAAGTATTATTCACATCTTATTCAAGGATCAAGATCTACATTCTTCATGGCCACTACATGTTAGATTGCAGATTTATATTCCAAGACAACTTCCAAGGTATCAACATTGCATCATTTCATGTTCATGTTTCAATTTCATTATTTCATCATTTAGTTTAATTACCTACAAGGGATTTGACTTAGGAAAAATACTATTCACTAACACAATCAACAAGTTTTTCTCCTCTTAAGTGTGTGTTTGCAAATTTACAAGTTGAAGATTAAGTGGACAAGAAGTTTAGAGCAAAATTGTCAAAGCTGTCAAATTGCAAGATTGATCTTTATAGTGCAAGAACGAAGAATTGAAACTTTAGAATTTATTACATGTTTTCAAGAGCTGAAAACTGAGGATCTAAAAGTGCAAACATCAAGGAAAATAACCCAGATCTTAGTTTTAGAAACCCTAACAGGGATCCATTCACCACTAAAGGCGAATGAGTCCTTTGTGCCTTAAAAGTAGGCTACTTGCAGTAAGGTACACATCATTTTAAGCTCTAAAAACACCCCTCTTCATTGCTATAACAGTTAGGGTTAGTTTTTTTTTATTATTTGCATGTTTTGGCTCTCATAATTGCATGTTTTGTGTGGAAAAACTTAGTGGTTCATCATCTTGTTGATTCATTTTGGTGAACACTATTTTCCACCTAAACACATATATGTGATGAAAAACATGTTATATTTCTAAATGGAAGAATAGATGGTTCTTTGCAGAAGTGGGCATGATTTAATGTTGGTGGTAAAGGATATGGATAGAATGATAGGATTCTTTTGTTGTAATAGGGCCACCTAGAAAAATTTATTGCAAGACAACCCATTTACCTATGCTTAGATGTCTAAAGGAAGATTATTTAAGCTTTATTTTAATAATTAATTCTTAGATGCATATTATGGACATATCTAATTTTATAAAGTCTTATAAATATTAAATATTTAAAAAGTAATGTTAAATAGGTACAGTAGGTAAAGACTAGACTTGACAAAAATAGGTTAAAGCTAATTCCCCAAGGCTACAAGAGCAAGATATAGAAGTATATTATCATTGAAAAGGGGGTTTTGATTATTTTTGGTTGTGCCTTGTTATAAACACTTGTGTCCTTTGATCTTAAATATTCTAATGTCTCAGTCCCTATAGTTCATGTGGGCTTTGTTATAGTATCCTTCTTGAGATAGTTAATATTTTTAATTAAGTGTAGTATAGAAAAACGCATGCCTTTGAATTTTCACACTTGTTTGGGCTCGCCTTGCTTTATTTGTGCTTCTTAATGGCTTAATTGGCCCTATTTTGCATCCACAAGCCTAATAAGCTATATATTTTTACGAAAAATCCTGACAAACCTCAAAAGATGAATGATCATTTAATGATTCTATCTATGTGTCCCTGATTTGTGGAGTGGGACTAAAATGCCACCTCGGGCGTCTTTGTCCTCCATGGGTCTTGGGACCCTGATATTGAAAACACCTGTCGGACCAACTTTCTATTTTTAGAAACTTTCTATTTTTAGAAAGTTTTGCCAATATCCATTTCCAAAGAAACCCAGAAAAACCCAGAAAAACCCAGAAAATGTTACTAATTTTAGAAAATTTCTAAAAATAACAGTTTTCCTAAAAGTTAGGGATGAAAAACTAAGATCTGGGTTTTGTTGATTAAGCTGCTTTGAGCAGACCTAGATCGTTAGATTTTGAAAATTTTGAGTTTTAACCCCTCATGCAAGACATGCATACCCAAATTTTGACCTTTTTAAACTGATTTAACAAGACTTTTACTCATTTCTTCAAAATGTCTAAGTGTAACAAAAATTTTAATTTTGGGGTACAAGATTGCATAAAATATTCAACCCTAATGTGCTCCATGTTGCCAACTACTAGAGATTTTAGTTGTTTCATAATCTCCCAAAAATCGTCATTAGATTCATATAAATATTTGATAGCATCAAAACAAATTACCTCACTTTCTATTTTGGTCAAAAGTACAACATGCCTACTTAAAGCATTTGTAACCTAGTTTTGTTTCACTGACTTGTGCTTCAAAACAAAGGTGTAGTCCTGTAAGAAAGAGACCCATTTGGCATGTTGACTATTTAATTTTTTGTATGTTCAAGTATTTCAATGCAATACAGTCTTTAAACAACACAAACTCCTTGGGGACTAGATAATGCCTCCAATATCTCAAAGCTTGGACAATTACATAAAATTTCACATCATAATTCAAATAATTTTTTCTCACCTCATTCAACTTCTCA
The DNA here is from genome assembly GCA_007258455.2 of Sequoia sempervirens. Lineage (NCBI taxonomy): Eukaryota > Viridiplantae > Streptophyta > Pinopsida > Cupressales > Cupressaceae > Sequoia > Sequoia sempervirens. Next base: position 20,532 of record VDFB02059707.1, on the reverse strand, counting down.
CTAAAGAATGCATTAGGTTTACCTGCTTGATTAAGCACAGCTCCTATTCCCACATGTGAGGAATCTCATTCCACTTCAAATACCTTATTAAAATTTTGTATTGCTAATATAGGAGCTTTTCTTACTTTCTTCTTGAGGTTCTAAAAACTTTCCTCAGCTTCCTTAGTCCGCACAAATTCCTTTCCTTTGGTGCAATCTGTTATAGGTGCTACAATACTATTGAAATTTTGAATGAAATTTTGATAGAAGGTGGCCAACCCATGAAAACTTCTTATCTCTATTATGTTGCTTGGACTACATCATTCTAGAATTTCCCTAACCCTTTTTGCATCCATTATGACACCATTTGTGGAGATAAAAACCCAAAAGTACCAGACTGACTTGCATAAACCTACACTTCTTCAAATTTGCATAGAGTTTCTCTTTCCTCAACAAACCCAAGATAATCCTCAAATGTTGTAGGTTTTCTTCTTTTCTTTTACTAAAAACCAAAATATCATCAAAATAAACTACTAAAAACTTACCAATGTAAGTTCATAGTATAGTATTCATTAGCCTCATAAATGTTATAGGTGCATTCGATAATTTGAATGGCATAACCATCCACTCATATAAGCCATATCTAGTTTCGAAGGTTGTTTTTTACTCATCCCCTTTTTAGATCCAAATCTAATGATAACCACTTTCTGGATGGATCTTGCTAAACTGTGTGGCCCCGACAAGCACATCCATCATGTCATCTAGACAAGGTATAGGAAATTGATACTTGATGGTGATCTCATTGATTGGTCGTCTAATTTTTCACATCCTCCATGTGCCATCCTTCTTTAGAGTTAATAGTGCAGGTACATCAGATGGACTCATGCTCTATCTCACCACACCTTTCCTTACAAGTTTTATCTGTTGTTTATTTATCTTTGCATGGTGTGTCAGACTCATGTCCTATAAGTTGCTTCATTAGGTAGAGTTGCTCATGGAATCAGATCAATATGATGTTGAATATCTCTCTTTGGCGCTACACCATCAAGTAACTCTTCTGGAACAACATCAACAAAATCTCTTAATACCTTTGTTACTTCTGGTGGTATTGACATACTACTTTTATTTCTTTGATACTTTATCTTTTAGATAGCATAGACTCACCTTTTCCTTCATCCTTAAGGGGTAACAAAATTATTTTAGATCTATCCTTCCAAAAGGTATATGTGTTTTTCTCTCCATCATGCATAGCTTTCCTATCATACTGCCATGGCCTCCCAAAAATACATGGCACGCATCCATTTGAATGATATCACGCCATACTTCCACCTTATAGATTTTTCCTGTGGAAAACTTAATTAAATATTTTTTATCAACAGTGACTTAATTTCCCTTTTTACCATGTAATATGATAGGGATAGGAATATTTTTCACAATGTAAGTTCAACTTATCTACCATTTCTCTAGAAACCATATTCTCACAATTGCCTCTATCAATGATAAATTGACATACCTTTCCTCTTGAAGTGCATCTAGTTCAGAAGATATTTTTTTGAAGCCATGAACCATCAAAACTTTTAGCTTGTGCTTTCTCCTTCTCTAAGATTACCATCACTCTTCTCATAATGAGAGTCTCCCCCATATTCGGTGAAATCTCCAGTTCTACTCCTTCATTCTCAACTTGAATTGGGTTCAACCTAGTCGGTCCTCCATGAATTATTCCTTGCATGTTATAATTTGAACATTCAAATGCTACATGACCCTCTTCTCCACATCTAAAATAAGTGAAAGGTCTTCTTTGGTTTTCCCATCCTCTACCACCACCATAATCTCTACCCCTCTGAAATCTCCTTCCTCTTTGTTGATTTTGAGGATCTTGTTGAGTATCTTCTTGTTTTTTAGCTCCTTGGGATGACTCTCTCCTACTATAATTTAAAACACCCTGAAATGGAGATGATGTACCCCTTCCTCTATTCCTTTGAAGATATCGTTTTATTTATTTTTCTTCCACTTTTAGTGCTAACTCGTGTGCCTCTTCCATACTACTAACTTGATGAATGCTCAATTCATCCTAAATAGAAAATTTTGGGCATTTGACATATCTAGCAACCATTTTTTCATTAGTTTATTGATATTCTACATGAATAGACAACTTGTAAAATTTATCTGTATAATCTTGCACAAAAGATAAATTTTGTTTCAAATTTTGAAATTTACAAAAAAGGGTTTGTGCATAGTCTATGGGGAAAAAACCTCTCAACTTCTCCATTTTGTTTTAGGTCTTGATCTTATCCTTTCCATTCCTAGTTTGTTTCTTTTCTAATGATCCCACTAGATCACTATATAACCCTTTAACTTGGTGCATGCAAATTTTACCTTATTTTCCTCTATCATAGACTTCCATTCAAAGAATTTTTATATATTGTTCAACCAATCTATTAGCTCCTCTACTTTAAGACTATTTGCATGTACTCTGAAACTTCGATCTTGATCCCTTTGAAATATTTCGAGCCAATTTTTTTTTAATTTTTACCAAGTACACAACAATGCAGAGAGCACCCGTTAGGGTTAGATAATTCAAACCAGCAGATTACAAATAACTCGTTGCCAAGAATGCGCACTCAATCTCAACAAGAGAGAGGCTGTCATATGGCAAGAGGATCGTCAGTGCCTTAAACAAAATGCAACTGAAGGTAACTCTAACCAAGAATGTGTCCGCGAAGGACGATCATATGGTCAGAGGATCTTCTACGCTACAAGTACTGGAAACAAACTCAACACCAAGCATGTGCTACCCAATCCAGTATGGAAAGGAGGCGACCATATGGTGGAGTGCTAAGAATTACAATGCAATTAAGGGAAATAAGCAAGAATGCTGAAGTACTCGACGTCAAGAATGTGCTTTCCAACCCGAGACGGAATGGGAGCTACCATATGACGGAGATATAAAGAAAGACAATAGACTGGGCAAGGATCAGTCTCTTCCACGAAATGTAGGAAATATAAATAAGAGCTTACAAATGTGAATATTGGCTGGTTAGTACTACTAACAGCCTTACAATGTAATATATCTCCTGCAAGCACGATGGATTAGAGTGATAATCACACTGCTGAAATGTAGAGCTACTCCAGAACGATTAATATGACTAAGACAGACAATCCCAGCCCTATTAATAATTTTACTAAGTCTGATATGACAGATCTGCAGTTAAGAATGGTGAAAACAGCAACTCCAGAACTCACTTAAATGCTCATATCTCTCTCAATACTCGCTCATTTAACTTGAAATCAATTGCAAAACATTCTAATGATGATGACAATGAAGATGGATCACAAAAACTTCTCACAAAGACCCCTATTTATTTTGCACGACTTCCAAAGCACTTACAAAGTGAAATTGCCTGCAAGCAAGGGCGATTTACTTTAGATAATTCATAGACTTCAAATAAAATTTTGGAAACTTGCACATATGGTCGCCCTACATAGGAAAATAGATTGGAACAGTACCCAGAACAATATTATTTATGTTTCTTGAGTTGTGAGTAAAAACAACCTACAGCCATACAAATCAGCAACTCTAAAATTGACAGAAAATACAATAACTCAACTACAGAATGTGAGAAGAACCAACTACAATGAAAGGAAACCAACTACAACTAAACCTCTCAACTAGTTGCTGTCTTTCAAGCAAGAAGAAGAGCCAAGCTAGGAGGCTTACATTCCTTGAAGCAATCCCAAAGCCAATCGGCAGCATAACTTTGCAAATTCATCAGATAAACAAAATGAGGACCCCGAGCTCCAATTTATAACTTTAGAAGAGCTTTCTAGAAACCTCCAAGAAGGGCGCCACCTCAAAGATTCTTTTAGGTCATTGACTTGTCTTTTGTCTTCACCCTCAGGATGGCATACTTGCTTAAGAAGATAAATTTCACTTTTTAAATAAAATATTTGGCTCACCCAAAGTTGGTGTCCAAACTCCTTGAGCAATATTTGGCTTTAGAAATATTAAAATATTTCCTCCATGTGAAAATACCCTTCAATGTCCCCCTTTTAAAGACAATATTAATTCATGATGCTAGAACAAGGAATTATAATGTTAAATTATAACATTATAATATAAAATATCTTATATCACCATGGAAATGCATCATAAGCCAAATTCAACCATACCGTCTGAACAGACTGCCAAAGTGGAGCCAACTGATTAGGAGTCAACAAGTCAACTACTAAAAATAGAATTTACTAAAAATAGTAAATTCATGTAATTGCTCAGAATGCCGAACTGAAACCACCAACGCGAAGCTCTCAGAAAACCCAGAAGGAATCCGCAATCCAAGTTCAACAATTCCAAAAGAAGACTCCGCAAAAAGACGAAAACATCCTCCAAGAAGTTTGGAAACCCTGATTTGAGCTTCTGCTTAGCCTACGAGTTTCCAGAAATAGGCTAAATCCAAATGAAGAGCATAGGGCTGAATTGGGGACATTACACCCTTCATTTTTCTTTCTAATGCCCTAAGCATCCTCTCTTAAAAATTCACACACTCAAATTATTCTTCTTTAAATTTTGTATATTGACCTGCACCTCCTTGGCCTATCTCTTCACATGAACCATCTCCTTGTTGTCTCATTCTCTAATTTTCCATTATGTTTGTAAGTTATTCTACTTGTCTTTCTAGGTTTTGCATATCTTTATGCATCTAGGCAAGACCTCCTCTTCCTCTTCCTCTCCATCCATCTTCCTACTCTGATACCAGATGTTGCAACCAATTCACAACATAATAATGACCATTAATGTCAGAAATAGAAAACACGGAAAGCCAAGAAATTGTATTATTTTTCCTTCATTATTCCTCTTCCCATTTTACTTCTACAATTGAAAAAAAAAAAACATTACATCAACTAATCCGAAAAAAAAAAAAATTGGAAACTTTCAACAACTTTCTTCATTTTCCATTTTAGGCATATCGACAACTTTCTTCATTTTCCATTTTAGGCATACATTTCCATTTGACCATGAAAATTACTAATTACATCTCTACCACTTTGGTTACACTGATTATCAACTTACATTTCTAATTCGAACAAGAGTTCGAAAAAACAAGGAAAAAATAGATTTATAAAAATTCAAAAAGAAAAACTAAAAGCTACTTTTGAGGCCTTAGATGAAAGAATTTGGTCGCGAATTTTTTTTTTGAAAGGAGCTTGTATTCCAGTCAACTCCTCAAGGTGCACCTCCATGTAAAATTTCAGCCAAAATGGACCTCCAAGTCAAAAGTTATTCAAAAGTCCCTACATCACTAGCTCCCAAGCTTCTCCCCCAACCTCAAGAAGCAATCATGGATGGTGGGGTTTGTCAGAGCATGCACCTCAGTGTTCTGCCTCCCTACCACCCACAAAAGGAACTTTTGGGTGGTCTACTAGTGGCATTTCCAACTAGTTTGATTTGGGAAAGTTCCCTCAATTGGATCTTTCCATTTCGCCTACCCATGTTATAGAAGAAGAAGAAAATTTGAAAGATAAAGATGTTGATGGGTGGGACTCTCCCTGCCCCCCGCTACTGCTTTTGCAACCGTACACATTATTTTTGTTTCAACAATTCTATGCTATGGACTTCAACCCTATATGAACTATAAGTATAACTTTTTTCAACTTTTTTTGTCAATATGTGTAATATTATTTTATAAATGATAATCTAAACACTTGTTTACACAAAAAATTTAAAAAAAAACTGTCAATTAAATTTGCAAATTATACAAATAATTTAGAAACTAATTTAGAGAAAAGACAGTACAAGCCATAATAATATTTGAAAAACATTAATTCAACATAAAATATTTTTTCATGTATTCATTCATAACAATTGTGATGAAGATTTCAGTTATAATTTGAGATTCGTGTGATCCTCATCTAACAGAGATAAGAGTTTTAAAAACTTTCATCAATCAATCCACCGATGATATCCTCCAGCTCACGAGTGTTAGTACTTGATAATGTTTTTCCTTTCTCTCAACATAGAGGGCGTCCTAAAAACTTAAGTTTCCTTCGAAACTTCTTTGAAAATCTGCTCATTGTGAGCACATATGAGGTAGTAGCACCTTTTTGCAACGCTAGCCCTCTTTGCACTGGCGCAATGATGACAATGCATCTTTTAAATATGAATGCAAGAGGTAAGCATAGCAAGCCTTGTCAATGGCAGTTCAAACTTGGCTACGGTGATCACTCGATCTAAACGTAACTTGCAGTTAGTGAATACCGTGCCCACCACGCTGCACAGAGATTACTAAAGTAGGGTTTCTAAAACACACCTATTATCATCGCTTCCTCATTGTACTCAGTCATACTTTGCGAGAGAAAAATTTAGGGCTGCAGAACTCGTCGCCGCATAATAAATAATTTTCTTCTGGTTCTTTGTTTTTATTCGGCATATGTTGTTTCTATTTGTTTGAGAACTTCTATAACTCAAAGTTCTCTAACTTTGGAAATTAAAATAGACTGTAACTTTCCATTGTTTGCAGAATATAATCGATAGGGAAAATGGGAATTCCTTACCTGGGACTTGCAAACTCAAACAGCTTCCCCGTCTGTGAGAAAATGATAAGCCCAACTTCCGCCTCACACAGAACAGAAAGCTCGCTGGCCTTCTTCAAGAGCCCCCCCTTACGTTTGGAGAATGTAACCCGACGATTTACAGGGTTTTGTATCTTTTGCAGATGCACCTTTCCCCTCACCATTCTGTTATATTCTATTCTGTTTTGTTTCTTTTGCCGAACAACAACTCCCCACCACTCAAATCACCATCTAATGAGACTCAAAGTCAGTGCACTTTTTAAAACCTTATTAAATAGCAGAGACTCAGTCAGTGCATTTTGGCACCGTCTGTGCTTACCCTTATTGGAAATCATCGCCAATGGCCTTGGATTTTTAACAAATGGCGTGAGACAATATGCCCACCAAACTAAAATGGACCACTCGTATAAGGGAGTGGCTATCCAGCCCCACAAATGTATAACACTATTGTGCAGAAAAGAGGTACGATCTGGATGAGCTCCAGGTTTTTTTTAAACTTCATGTGCGCGTACAGAACCAGCGGACAGTTTGAGAATTAAATTTGACGTTCATCATGGCCATCAACGAATTCGTGAATGAAGGCCACAGGATTTCAGTTTACCTACTTGGCGTTCAGTTCAATTCTTCCCTCTCGGATGGATCCACTAGGTAGTACAATTTCTGAACTTAATTAGAAATATATGATGGTTATATTTTGAACTCTAAGTTGAAGCCAAAAAAAATTGGTTCTTCATAAATATGAGCTAGGGGAGAGGACCTAAAGTAGGGCAGGAGCAGAGCTTAAATTTGACGGTCGACCTTGCCTGTCAACAATTTTCTTAATGACGGTTATTTATTCAAAGATGCCCTTAAAACATTATGATATACCTTAGTATAAGTAAAATTATATATAAATCAAATATATATATCATTATAATTCTATATAAATTTTGACAGTCTATCCAAAATCTCTCCTTTCATCTGATACAATCTTCTTAAAATTTTGATTGTATTTTAAGGCAAAAATCTCTAAATACGGTCATACAGCCATCAAATTTAAGCCCTGGGCGGGAGTATATGATGGTTATATTTTGAACTCTAAGTTGAAGCCAAAAAAAATTGGTTCTTCATAAATATGAGCTAGGGGAGAGGACCTAAAGTAGGACGAGAGTCTATACTGGGGACGAAAGTAGTCCCACGTTGGCCCCACACTAGAGAAAATTAACATGTAATTGTAAAACAGTTTTCACCCACAAAGTCAACAAGCGTACTCATATCATTGTACGGTCAAAATTGTATTATAATTGGTGAATAATTGTCCCATACACAAATAGATATTCGCAGTCTTACATGTCAGAGAATATTCAAAGCACATCTGACACCACAAACATACAAGCCATATTACTTGTTACTAACCCGTAGTTTTAAAACATGCACCCAAAATATAAAATTAGTATAACCCAAGCTCCCCTATAATGTCACCACTTGCATTACATCACAATGCCATGAGAACAACTAGGAGCAGACACTGTCCCATCAGCAAACCCAATCCAACTGAACCCCCATCCTACTTGCCCACCAACACAACACTCAAACGAAAATCAATCATTCATATGCGTCCCATCGATCAAATTGATGCTCTCTACTACTAGTTCCTTCTCCTTTTTCGCCACCTGCATCCACCAAAACAATGGTGTTAAAGCCACCAAAATCCGCTATCAAGAAAACAAGGATGCACGCCATTAATACATACAAGCTCTGCAATTGAAGGCATCAAATCAAGATTTCAAATTTGAAAAAAAAAGACAAAAAATAAAGACTTTATACCAAACTAGCATTGAACACATAAAGAGATTTTTAAATTCAAATATATGTATTACTCAATCTCTGGCAATTTCCATTTAGCACGTCCCACTTTCATTTTCAGTTATAAAATTTGCTTTAGAAATATGAAGAAAGTGCAGAGGCGGCAACAACAACATCCTAAGAAACTACAAGTATTCTACTGCTACAAATTCTTTATTCCTATAGATGCCAATATGTTGTATGCTATGAATATGTTGTCCACAAATCTATAAATATCTGGGGTTTCATACTGATGTTGTTTACATTGGATTTTTCATTTATGTTCTTTATATCTGGGAATGCAAATATGTTGTATGCGATGTCAATTCTTGTCACAATGACCTGTAACTCAATATTTGGGGTTTGAACTTACACTTTATATGAACGTCAAGTCATTTCAGTTCAATTTCAGGGTTTCATTGGTTTTCATTTCCTCTATACTCGTCCCTGCACGACATTTACTCTACATTGTGCTTTTCAATATCTTGTGTTCTTCAATCTCTTGTGTTCTTCATTGCATGATGTTTACTTTGCATTGTGTTTTTCATATTTGCTTCCTTATAGGAAATATGAAATGGATTTGACTGGTTTAAATAGTTTTTCATTACTATTAGAATTGTTCGACGAAATAGGTAAAGGGTTTCACTAGTTTTTAGCCATGTATTTGTATTCGTGTGTTTGTCATTGCACAAAATTTAACTCTACAATTTGCTTTTTACATTTGTTTGTTATTCCAAAATACGGAAATGGTTACAATTTATCATGCACTGCATATTGTCTTTTATATTTGACTGTTAGTACAAAATATTCATAAGGTTTCAATGTTTATCATTTCAAAGGTTTCTACCATGCACTTGCATTCATGTGTTCCTCATTACAAAACCTTTAACTCTACAATTTGTTTATAATATTCTCATGTTATTCTGAAATATGAAAATGGTATCACTGGTTTTCATTTCAAAGATATTCTGGCATGAAATTGTATTATTTTGTTCTTCCATGCACACTAGTTCTATCTCTGAAATATTTTTTTTATTTGATTGTTACTACCAAACATGGAAAGGGTGTCACTGGTTCACAATTATAGGGTTTTTTGCCATGCACCTGTATTCCTTTGTTTGACAATGCACAAACTTTAACTCTACAATTTTCCTTTAATATTTTTTTGTTATTACCAAATATGAAAATGGATTCACTTGTTTTCATTTCGAAGATATTCTGCCATGTAATTATATTGTTTTGTTCTTATATATGTATTTTTCTATATATATATAGACATATACATATTTCCATACATATATATTTTCATACATATATATATATGTAATTGTTTATGTATATATTTGTATTTCATTAAGTATATATATGTGATTGTTATTATGAAATTTGGAAAGGGTGGCTGGTGACAAACATTTATAGTGCATAAAACTTGTATCCAGTGGGTTTGAATTTAGATAACGATGAATGCACTGTAAATGTTTGTCACCCACTACCCTTTAACTCCATATCTGGGTTTTAAACTTATATTCTTTGTCGATGTCAATGCATTTATGTTCAGCTCTCCACGATTCATTGTTCAGCTATGCACTCAAGAAAGCTCCCTTTGTCTTTCAGTTGAGGTTTTCTACCTCACTACGCCTGTACCATTGTCTTTCGTTTCGACAATGGTTAACCAATGTTCGTTCATGTCTCACTAACCTGAACAACTCTAAGTCATTTCAATTCAAATAATAAATCAAACAAACTGTCAACATGCATATATTCAATGAAAACAAAGTGTTCATGCACAATAAAGACAATTGCATTACAAACTATCAACAATTGCATTACAAATTGTTCATAAAAGCCAAGCAATGAATTGCAAACTATCAAGATGCACATTAAAGAAAATAAAATTCACAATTAGACAAATGCATTCACAATGGGTTTGAATTGTGAATGCATTAGTTCACAATTACAGGGTTTTCTACCATGCACTTGTATTCCTCTGTTTGACAATGCACAAACTTTAACTCTACAATTTGCCTTTAATATTTGTTTGTTATTCCCAAATATGAAAATGGATTCACTTGTTTTCATTTTGAAGATATTTTTCCATGTAATTATATTATTCTGTTCTTATAGATGTATTTGTCTATATATATATAGACATATACATATTTCCATACATACACATATATATACATATATATATATACATACATATATATATGTATGTATGTATGTATGTATATGTATATGTGTGTATATATATATGTAATTGTTTATGTATATATTTGTATTTCATTAAGTATATATATGCGATTGTTACTATGAAATATGGAAAGGGTTAGACTAGTCAAGTATAAGAAATTTGGAAAGGGTAGCTGGTGACAAACATTTACAGTGCATAAAACTTGTATCTAGTGGGTTTGAATATAGATAATGATGTATGCACTGTAAATGTTTGTCACCCACTACCCTTTAACTCAATATCTAGGTTTTCAACTTATATTCTTTGTCGATGTCAATGCATTTATATTTGGCTCTCCACGATTCATTGTTCAGCTCTACACTCAAGAAAGCTCCCTTTGTCTTTCAATTGAGGTTTTCTACCTCACTACGCCTGTACCATTTTCTTTTGTTTCGACAATGGTTAACCAATGTTCGTTCATGTCTCACTAACTTGAACTACTCTAAGTCATTTCAATTCAAATAATAAATCAAACAAACTGTCAACATGCATATATTCAATGAAAACAAAGTGTTCATGCACAATAAAGACAATTGCATTACAAATTGCTCATAAAAGCCAAGTAATGAATTGCAAACTGTCAAGATGCGTATTAAAGAAAAGAAAATTATTCATGCATCACTGTGACTTCAACAGTGTTCAATTATTATTATTTTTAAATGCTCCAAACATCTTTTTTAATATTTATAGGTGCAATCTAAAGGTAATATGAGGTCTAAACCAAAAAACAAGATTCCAAAGACAAAGTTGCGTACATGGAAAGAGACTGTAACAGTCCCCCATGTGCATCAACTGGTTGTAGAAGAAAACACCAATCTTGAACTTGTTGAGGCTATCTAGGAGGTTGTTGCACCTATAATCAGGCAGGCAAGAGCATTAAAGGAAAGGGAATGGTCATCACAGGACATGGACAGGGAACTAGAGGATGTTGAAGCAAATGGGATGTCGACCATAGCTGCTGCAAAGAAATGGAAAATGTTAGCTACAACACTTAGCAATTAGTTAGGCAGCTTGACAACTACTTCAAAGAAGGGTCCACCAATAGTCCTAATAGAAGAGGAGGAGGGTCTAATTGTAAAGTGGTGCACAGAGATGGTAGATGTTGGCCACAAGCTTGATATTATCAATCTCAAGCAAGAGGTTGCTCAGATATGCCAGACTAGACCCAACCCTTTCATGAAGGGGCTTCCTAGAAAATCATGGTGGACTGGATTCAAGAGGTTCCATTCAAAATTGACCTTGCGCATAGCTGAAGGTCTTGAAAAACACAGGGTGGTAAGCCTAAGACCCGAAATAGTAGCTAAATTTTTTAGAATGCTGACAACAGCCCATGAAAGTACACCATACGATCCCAACAAAATATGGAATTGTGATGAAACAAGCATTCAAGCTAGAAGAAATGGTACAATGAGGGTCTTGGCATGATGAGGCAGCAAGAATGTCTCCTACATCATTCCAAAAAGTAGAGAATGGATAACAATTCTCTATTGTGTTAATGCATTTGGCCAAAGCATGCCTAGTTTCTATCTGTTCAAAGGCAATATAGAGATAGATAATTACATTGTGAACTGTGAACCATGCGCAACTGTGGCAACCCAAGCACATGCTTGGGTGACAAAGGATCTCTTCTTGGACTGGTTGAAACATTTTTGTGTGTCGATTCCAGGGGGTGTGTCACCAAGTAATAGGAAACTTCTAATTTTTGATGAACATGGAAGTCACGTTACACTATCAACTATCTAGGAGGCAAGGAGGTTAGGCATTGACCTCCTTACACTGCCTGATCATACTTCTCATGTGCTACAACCTTTGGATGTTAGCATGTTTGCACTATTCAAGGCATATTTCAAATCAGAACGAGCTGAATTTCTCACTAGATTCCCCAAAATTGATATCAGAAGGGAAAAATTGGCAAAGTTAGGTAGCAAGGCATTGAGAAGATATTTGACTCCATCGAACATAAAAGTTGGCTTTGAAAGGACAGGGATATGGCCCCTCAATTTTGATACACTCGTGGGCAACATGCATCCCAGTGAGACGTATGAGATTGATGACACCGAGGATGCTTCTACAGTGCAGAACATCCTTAGTCTTTTGGGACTTGATGTTTCAACAGATGAATTGTCACAAACATTGCAGACTCTAACAGATACTCAAGTGCAGGAAGATGCAAAGCAACAACTCAAGGACATGGACAGCTAACCCGAACAAGAAGACATGGGGAATTTCACATTCCCATCTCCAAGAGCCACACCTCCAGAACAAGCAGTGCACTATTATGTAGATGGCGGCCACGAAAGTCAAGGTACACTGGACTAGGAGGAGTTTACTGACTCCCAAGTCAATGAAATAATTCAAACCCTAATAGATTCTCGGATTAGTAACTTCCTTAAGTTGCTAGTTCACAGAGTCAACGCAAGAATGAGAAATTTTGTTGGTGGTGCTCTTCGGGTGAGCCGGTAGTCTCAGTTGTTGATTGTTGACAGTTACATGACTCTCATAATGGAGTAGGAATGAAGAAAAAAAATGGAGGAATTAAAAATCAGAAAGAGGCAACAAACTGAGGACAAAAAGGAAGCATGGATTTGGGCCTTGGAGTAGAAGGAACAAAGAAAATTTGAAAAATAAATTGAGTGCAAGGAACGAAAGCAACTGAAACAATTGCAAAGAAAGGAAAGAGAGAAAAAGGAGCAAGATAGGGTACAAAAAGAACAAGAGATGAAGGAAAGAGATATCAAGGCTGCCTATAGAGAATTGATGCAAGATCGATACTTAAGTAGTCCTGCAACCCCCTTATCTGATAATCATGGTTACTTTCGAGATATAACCAATAATAACATCCATCTCTTTACTACAGGCAATGTGTGTTGAGTCCCAACCCATCTCAAGTTAGTTGCACTCAATTTCCAGTTGGCTTGATTTCTTCACCACTAACCCCTTCAAATGTAAGTTGCATGCAATTGACAAATGCAAATGCAAATCAATTTATGGCAAGTCTAAATGTAGCAGTAGGAGACAAGAACACATCTCTAGATTCATTTCTTGGAGCATTCAACTAAGATTGGGAGGGACCAACTGAAACAGTGCCTTATATTTTTGTTTTTTTTTGTTGTAGTTGGGGATGCCATTTTCATTGTGTTGCATCTATATCGTTAATATATTTGAACTAAATCTGTTTATTAATATGATTGTTTTACGATGTTATTTTGTTACCCACTACAATTTCATGTTTGCAATGTAAATGTTACTCTAACTATTGTCTATATGAATGTTAGAGTTGTTTTTTGAGTTCAAGTCTTAATCCCTACCAATGCTTTCAATTCAATAAGACCAACCTGTTCATGACATGCGGAAGTCAGTTGAACTAATTTTGTTTTCGTACAATGATAAGAGTACCCTAGTTGACTTTGTGGGTGAAAACTGTTTTACAATTGCATATTAAGGCACTCTAGTGTGGGGCCCATTGACGACTATGTCAATACCTTTTTATGGTTGTCTTATAATCTACATATCAGAAAAATATATTCTATGTAGATAATCTGTTTCATTTTCATTTACAACAATTACTATGTTTATAATATCTATTCTACATTTTTGAAAATATATTCAATGTTAATAATCTTATACAACATTTCATACAATACAGTCTATGTTGATAATGTAACATTGGAAACTGCATGACAATACATTTCATATATTCATTCAAAAGGTCTAGTAGACATGTCTAAATTCCACAACACTTCATAAGGAAATACTTGATGTAATCTATCCTTTTGTATATTAGTAGCTCAATTGAAATTTAATTTTAGGTGATACCTCTATAAAAGTTAACATGTTTTTACGTCTTATCTCAAGTTTATTTGTTTTAGTACATTACAGTTCACTCTTTTTTTGTGAACCAAAAAACACATTAGATTTAGGGGTAACGACTATAATGCCCAAAAAGTATATCACTCAATTTAGTATATACTAAGTAGATTATTTTGGTTAACACTTACAACATAATTACACTTGATTATGAGGGTATTTCTATGGAGGGATGCCAAAGGGAGGTGGCAGGAGTGAATGGTAGAGATGAAAGTGAAGTATGTTTGAATGGATGACTATGAAGTTACTTTGACGACTATATATATATATATATATATATATATATATATATATATATATATATATATATATATAGGTCTATATAGATATTTATAATTAAATATAATGAAAGAGAATATTTGATGGCAAATGGTGTTACTTTGAAATCGGCACATTGGTGTAGGTGCACCAAGTGCAATTTTGTATCAAAGTTATCCAATGTGGTCATGTGGTTGGATTTTAGGTTTTTGAGTCATTTCTTTATTAAATAAGGTCATTGAGACCATTGCTTGATGTAATAAGTCTATTAGAAGTCACTAGGAGTTTAGAGAGTAAAAAAAATGCAAATATGCAAAAAGTTGTCAACAATAAAGTGCAAAAATGCAAAATTTGTAAAGGCTTAAGATCCCAACGGTCACTAAATTTCAAATATCAGTTGTGGTATGGTTAGGACAGTTTTATTAGGAGGGAAATTTTTTTATAAGAGGCAGATCTCGTTGTAAAGGGGGTTCTAGGAGATTTGAAGAAGAAATTTCAATAAAGATATCTTTGTTATACTACAATTTTTGTGTTCTTTCATTGTTTATAGCCTGTGATAGGCCCGTACAGGCCAAACTTGGTCCAAACTCATGTAAATTCCATTGGAGGGTTGTGTTATCTTTTTTTATATTCCATTTGGCAGAATTTTCATTTAATCTAAAGTATTCTAGAGGTTGATTTCTTAAAGCAAGTTTGTATACCCTGTTAAGGGTTTGTAAACCAAAATTTATGTTTTGAGGGGCCATTTCACTGACTGTATAGCCTATGACTATTGAAATGGATCCCATTGAATAGGTTTAGATGTAGGTTACTCGCATAAAGTAGGTTGTTCTGTTGGAAGAGGGTTTTAATGACTATCCTCAGATATTTCTAAGTGATTTTGCTTGAAAAAGAAGGTTTTACATTAGGGTTTGATGTTTTATTGTTGACAGTGGATTGGTGAATGTTTTTTAAGAATCTATAGGCATAATGGAGAGTGTTTGATGTAGTGGCAGGGTTGGAGAAGGCTTGGAAAGTGGTTTTTCAATAAACCCCTATTGAATTAGCTAGAAAAAAGGGTTTCTTAGTAGAGTGCCTTGGAGAACTTGTATGAGAAAATAAATTCTGAAATAGGGTGTTTTGATATCTGGTCAGTGCTACCCCACAGATTTTTTGGGTAGGCAGTAAGTAGAAAGTGGTGACCCTTTGTAAAAATGGCCTAATTTATGGCCTAGGTCACCGTAGAAGGCCCAGTTTCAAGTTGATGTTCCAAAGGACTTGCATGAAATGTTGTGGTATGTTATAGATTTCCTTAATGGGTTCTGGAAATTGTGAAGATTTGATTGGTTGAGCAAGTTTGATGTGAGTTGGGTTCAAATTTCAAGGTCTGCATACCTACTAGTGAAGGAGTGAGTTTGTGTGGAGAATAGCCTTTGTGAGGGTTTGGAGTTTCAAAATCCTGTTGAATTCAATTGGATTTGTGTTGTTTGTGTTGGAAGCCACCTTGATTTTCATCAAACGGTATCAGAGCACAGTTAATAGATCTTTGAAGGTGATAGGTTGAAGGTGGAAAAGAAGAAGGTCGAAAGATTGTGCAAGGAAAAGGGTGTAATTAGACGAGTCAAGATGCCTCGTAAAGGAAGCACTATTGCTTGGAAGATTGATCAGAAGGCTAGTGAATTAGAAGCCTTCAAAAGGGAGATGGCTGCATTGAAGTCTAAAGCTGGGGTTGACATGGATGAAAGTGATTCTGAAGAGGAAGAAACTTCTAGTGAAGAGGAAGAGTTGGATCCAGAGGATGTGAGGATGTTGAAGCTTTTAAAGGCTATGAAAGGTGATGGCCATGGAAAAATGGATTTTCCTATGTATGGAGGTAAACTAGATGGTGAAGAGCTCTTGGACTGGATAGGAGCCATGGAGAATTACTTTGAAAGTGAAGAGGTAGCTGAATAACACAAGGTGAAGAAGGCTAAGACCAAGTTAAAAGGACATGTTTTGTTGTGGTGGAACTTTGTGCAAGATGAAAGGCAGAAAAAAGGGGAAGACCAAGATCACTTCTTGGGAGAGAATGAAGGAAAAACTAAAAGGTAAGTTCCTTCCTAATTATTACAATGTTCAATTGCTTAAAATACTTCAAAATATTAGGCAAAAGGATATAGATGTGCAAGCATACACCGAGGAGTTCTATAGGTTAAGTATAAGGACAAAGCATGAGGAAGATGAGGAAGAAAGAGTGGCAAGGTATCAAAATGGTCTAAGGTATAATATACAAGATGAAATAAGTTTGATGACACCAGAGACAGTAGAAGAATGTTTTCATATGGCTATAAGGGCAAAAGAGAAAGCGAAGAGGAGACAAGAGAAGACCACAAGATGAAGAGGCAGTAGTTCTAGAGGGAGATGAACCTTTTCTACATCAAAACAGTCGAATCAAGATCAAGAGGATGTTGGTAAAGGAAAAGAACAAGTGATTGAATCTAGAGGTGGATGGAGAGGTGGAAGAACAAGTTTTAGAGGCAGAAATACAGATCAAGGAAGAGGTTCTAATGTGTTTTCAAGGAGGTGTTACAAATGTGGTGAGTTTGGTCATCCATCTTTCAAGTGTCTTGAAAAGTTTGGTGCAACTTCTGTTGGCAACACAAGGGAAGACAACTAAGAGGGGGGGTGAATCAGTTGTCATAGAAATTCAAAACTTATTAAATTTATTAACCTTATTCTCAGATCTAATTATTAACAATGAAAGCATAAATCATCAACCATCAGAAACACACATAACACCAAGATTTTTTACATGGAAACCCTGTTAGGGGAAAAACCACGACGGAGGTCAATCCACAAGATTATACCCTGTTAAAAGTATAAAGAATGAAATGGGCAATGCACATGCATTCAGGCACACTTCCTAGAGCTCACTGCTCAATTACAACAAGGCTAACCACCCAAAGGAAGACACATTGTCTTACAGAAAGGTTTGGATTACATCCACAGGGATTTGAACTGATAAAATAGCATCTGCTAATGCCTGATCATAGTTCCGGTTAAGCACATAAACACTTTGATGGAACCCTAAAAAAAAAATTCCTCGTTCCATGTTAAAACCCTTATTGCATTTGGATATAGGGTTGCTATCTACAAAATATTATAGTGTTCTATTGGGCCATTGACTCCCTATTACCCGTTGCCAATTATTCTAATGCATCTTTAGTCATTCATTGTCACCTGGTAGCTGGTCCTTCTAGCCTAGGTTCAGACCTTTCTATTTTATAAAATTAAGGATCATTGGGCCCTTACATCCCTTGCATTTTGTAACTTAGGAGTTTTTGAGTTAATTATTATCATAGGGAGTCCCCTTCATTAAAAATTACTAATAAGCACGTGCTTAAAAGGTTCCCACTTATGTTTTGATGGACTTCATAGCTATATCGCTCATCGTTGATTTATTCATTGGTTTACAACTTGAATTAGAGATGAGCGATGGATTAACGTTGTTTCTTTGATATCGCTCATTGTTGATGACTTTTAAGTTTTCAAAATTGTAATAGCAATGAGTGATACTTTTTTCTTTATGTTCTTATCACTCATCGTGGATGGCCATAAAAAGATAAACTTGGAACAATGATGAGCGATGTGATGAGATTTCCTGTATATTGATGGATCGCAGATATGTTTTGAATGTAAGGTCTCACATTAGCGATACATGATGGACATTACAAAAGTTGTAAATCTTCTCATCGCTAATTTCTTGCAAAAAATATGAGGAGAATTAGTGATAAACAAAGGCCTTATGTAATAACTTCATCGCTCATCGCAAATTTGATTTAGAACTTGGGTTTTGAATTAGTGATAAGAAATAGATGTCCTATAAAGGGTTTTTTCTCTCGCTAAAGTGATATGATCATATGAGTGATGTCTTTTGTGATGTTTGTTTTATGCAGGTTGTATGTGTCCAATTCTGGTGCTATAACCACATCTCCTGTCACAAATAGAAGCCTCAATAAAAGGTTCAAATTAACGATGCGCGATAGGAGGATAAGTGTGACCAATGATCAGGCCATAGAAATAGGGGCTAAAGACCATTGTTAGGATGTTTACATCGTTGATAGAGTTGGGCAAAGACAAACTAGATTAGCGACAAGAGATGGCCACTGCATGGAATGGGCTATGTGGCAAAATCCTGAAGATTTAGCCTAAAGCAAAGGGAAAGCAACGAGAAGACTGAGGAAACGTTGATAAAGTTTTAAAGCAAGATAATACAATGGATTGAGAATCACCACATAAATACTTTCATCATATTTAGGATCAGTGATGAAGTGATGAAGTGTATAAAAATAAGTTTTGCTCTAAGAAAAACTAGTCTTGTGTACTTCGTCGATATTAATAAAAGCACGGATTAGGTTGGCGATACATGTTGATTGACAGATCGCAACACTTGAGTTGGCATCGTTGTTTTCTATGAGCAATTTGCTAAGGACATAAAAAATAAGGCTCATATCATCATGGATGAAGTTTTACGTGCTTTAAAAGCAACAACTTAGATTCAATCTTGAGCTGTAAGTTATCAACTTGCTCACGTAAGGAGATTTCGAGTCATTAATCTTGCATTCTTTAAATTTCCTATTTAATGTAGATTACTTGATTGATCTTCCATGTCATAATTCATTTTGCAATGAATGAGGGTTGAAGGATGATAAAAAAGTGTGTGGGAATTGAATTCTCCTGAGAAGTGTGTAGACATTCTAGGCAAGTAGGTTTGTCATGATGATTCGAGAGTCTGAGGGGCTGAGTTTGTTTGAGTTTAAGAGAGGTCTTGAGAATAAAATTTGGAATACATGGAGATCCTGATATGCCAAAAGGAAGAGTAGGATTTGGGAAATTAAAGGAGTATAGTACCAAGGAAAATTACCATCCCAGAGAGTAGATAGTTTCAGAAAAATTAGTCAAACACAGAGAGAAGAGGATGGTGAAATATAAAAAGAAGGCAAGGATAAAGAGTGAGCACTGTAAGGCCTATCCGAAGGAATTCAATTCTTCATGTGAGGTTTCTAATAACCCTTCAGACAGTGAGGGTGACACTGAATGAAGGGTGATTATTATCCCCTATCCCTGGTACACGTTTTAATTCAACGTGAAAGTTCCCATTTTCACCGTCTCCACTACCACTGATTAAGAATTGGCTCCCATGTAATGACTTTCTCACGTTAGTTCATTCCACTAAATTACACAACTTAGGAAATTTTTTTAGTGGCATAGATCACTTGGGTTCCCATGATGTTACCTTAACTATGCCTCAATATGTTGGTGTGGATGGACCAGCTATGGAAGTGTGGTAGAAGACCCCGGAAGGATGACGGTGAGAAGCAGGCGGAAGTCCGCATAACAGGCCCCGCACATACGACCTCCATTGGTGACTGCAGACCAAGGCACTTAGAATGCCACGGTAAGGGCGATGCTATGATATTGGCCAAGGGCTAGCGAAAGTCCAAGTCATAACTCCCGCCAAAGTAGTCTTTGTCAAACTTCACCAACAACGTCATCATCAATTCGATAATGAGCTCTTTGTAAACTCATTCAAAATCCTCACTCAATTCTTTCTTAATGTCAATCGACCCACCCACCTTTCATCTTTTAATCCCCTCACTTCATCATTCGAGATTTGGTTAGATTTAGGCATTTCTTTAATGCGGTAATTATATTCGTCGAATGCCATCTCAATACAATTCTTTCGCAAAACCAAACCACTCTCACCTTCAATTTTGGAGAAGTTAGTATGCCTTGCCAGTAACTCTATTGATTTTAATTGTTGAAACGCACAAGACAAGGTGAGC
>VDFB02059706.1:0-17690 GCA_007258455.2 Sequoia sempervirens | reverse complement strand
AAGAGAAAAACAATAAAAAAGCAAGAGCTTGCATGAAGATGTGCAAATAATATTATTTAGGAATTCATAAATTACATGAAATGATTTTCTTTATAAAAGAAATGTATGCATAACCCTAAAGGAAACCCTAGTGTACACACTTAATAATTAATAAATAAATAATTAATTATTAATGTGCCTAAGTTTAGCTTAAGCAAACCTAAAGTGATAAGTGACTTAAATAATTAACCAATATGATGCAATTAATTAAGTGAAATAACTTATTACTCTAACACCCCCCCTTAAGATGAACTTAGGAAGTAGTTAAAAAACTAAGGAAAAGATGCATGAAAGCAAAGATGGGTCATGACAACAAGGATTTATCAGGTACCCATTTACAAATGCAATGAATGAGGTATCGAAGAAAACCCAGTGGGACAAAACCCCCCTACAATGAGATGACCTACTGCAAAGAAGCACTCGAAGAACACTATGGAGTACCACTAGAACTAGAATCTGGAAAGAAAGGAAAGATACTTATGTTTACAAGAAACCAAATGAGAGTCACTGTAGGACTCAGGTGGAATCATAATAATACAACAACAGACCCAATGCCATGGAACACTAGAAAAATAACAAACTAGAACAACCCTATAATCTATGAAGCAACATTAGATGATAAAATGATGCGATATTGAAATGAAGTGAAAAGATTCAAGTTTCACCCTTCCAACTACCAAAACATCCAAGTAATCTCCAAAACACCCATTGGGAAAAATCTAGAATAATGATCAACCTAGGAGAAATACAAAAAAAAGGTGCATGGACAACAACATGGAGCTCCTCAATACCTTTCCAATGCCGCAAAGATGGCGAAAATCGAAGATTGTGGCAAAAAGTTATGAGCTCAGAGGCCATGAATGAACATCTGAATTCAAATAGCAATAAATGAAGCTAAATAGAAAATTAATAAAAAATAAACTACAATATAGGATAGTGCTTGGAACCAGCTTTCCAACGATATCTCATTTGCTTGATTTTGACTCTGTATGCCCAAGTTATGCCAAAAAGGAAAAAAGTGCTTCTTTAGGGAAAATGGGGGCTAGGAGGGGGGCTTAGAGTGCCATACGACCGCTGACATCATGTTGATGTTAGCACTTTACGAGCCAAAATTTGACAGCCATCTGGCCGTTGCCAGAAAAACAAACCCCTATAAAAAAAAATTGATAGTCACCAAAAAACCATGCATGCTCAGAATCTATAGAGGGAATATTCCCTCGGTACTATCGCCGCTAGTTTTGATGGTAGAAGCTCTGCCAGTGGTTTGCATGCGCTGGTAGCTTCAATGGAGCCGCTAGAATTGGTGGGTCACCAATCGAATTAGGAAATGTTGGTGGGACAAGGGGTCATCGATGGGTAGGGCCTTGCTCTGCCAGTGGCAGCATACAACCCTACCGTGATAGGGTATAGGGTACCCTTTTTCACAGGCTTTAAAGCCTAAAACAAAACAAAAAAATGTATTTTTTTATTTATTTCTTTCAAAAAAACATTTTTTGATTTAATTTTTTTGAAAAAAAATACTAATGATTTTTTTTTTTGCATGCAGGAAAAAAAAAGTAGAAAACCTATTTTTTTTTTGGATTGCATGCACAGGGGCCGTACACAGACTGTACGGCTTCTGAAACAAAAAAAATTGCGTCAGAAGCTCCCGACGCCGAAATAGGATGTGTTATATATCGATTTTCATCTCTTAGACGCTTTGGATCTGATGGCGAGGTCTGATCTACCTAAAAAATGTACCAAAAGCTTCACAACTCCTAGATCTAGCAAATCTTCAAACCCTCATAACTTTGGCATAAAATGTCAGATTTAGGCGAAACAAAAGTCGATCTTGACTTTTTCGATAGCCCTGGACTAAAAAATAAGCTTAGATTTCCTCCAACATGCATTAAAAGTGACCATGAAAGAGAACCCAATAGAGAGACAAACTCAAGAAGATCTTGCAGCCATAGCCAAAAATAGGCTCAAGGCATGAAAACCTCAAGGGACTCCAAACTACTCTACACTAAATCTCTCAAAAAATATGAGAAGGAGTTGCATATCAAGGCTCTGATACCATGTTAGAAACCAAGATCAGACATGCAAACCAGAAAATCCTTCCATAAGAGAAAACCAATAAAAAAGCAAGAGCTTTGCATGAAGATGTGCAAATAATATTATTCAAGAATTCATAAATTACATGAGATGATTTTCTTTATAAAAGCAATGTATGCATAACACTAAAGAAAACCCTAAAGGGAAACCCTAGTGTGCACACTTAATAATTAATTATTAATGTGCCTAAGTTTAGCTTAAGAAAACCTAAAGTGATAAGTGACTTAATTAATTAACCAATATGATGTAATTAATTAAGTGAAATAACTTATTACTCTAGCACCCCCCCTTTAGATGAACTTAAGAAGTAGCTAAAACACTAAGGAAAAGATGCATGAAAGAAAAGATGGGTCCCAACAACAAGGCCTGATCAGGTACCCATTTACAAATGCAATGAATGAAGTAGAGAAGAAAACCCAGTGGGACAAAACCCCCCCTACAATGAGATGACCTAATGCAAAGAAGCACTGTAAGAACACTATGGAGTAACATTGGAACCAGAATCTAACAAGCAAAGAAAGATACTTATGCTTACAAGAAACCAAATGAGAGTCACTGTAGGACTCGGGCAGAATGATAATAATGCAACAGTAGACCCGATGCCACAAAACACTAGAAAACTCACAAACTGGAACAACCTTAGAATATGTGAAGCAACAGTAGATGATAAAATGATTGGATACTAAAATGAAGTGCAAAGATACAAGTTTCACCCTTCCACTTGCCAAAACATCCAAGTAATCTCTAAAACACCCATCAGGCCAAATATGGAATAATGATCAACCTGGGACAGATACAAAAAAAATTGCATGGACAACAACATAGAGCTCCTCAATACCTTTCCAATGCCACAAAGATGGCAAAAATTGGAGATCGTGGCAAAAAGTTATGAGCTCAGAGGCCATAAATGATCATCTGACTTGAAACAGAAATAAATTCAGCTAAATATAAAAATAATGAAAAATAAACTACACCACAAGATAGTGCTCAAAACCAGCTTTCCGGCGATATCTCATTTTCCCAATTTTGACTCCATATGCCCAAGTTATGCCAAAAAGAAAAAAAGTGCTCCTTTAGGGCAAATGGGGGCTAGGAGGGGGCTTGGAGTGTCGTACGACCACTAACATCATGCTGATGTCATCAATTTATGAGAAAAAATTTGATGGCCATCTGGTCATTTCCGGAAAAAAATGCCCACTTGCTAGAAAAATTTGACAATCACTGGAAAATTGTGCATGCTTAGAATCTGCAAAGGGAATATTCCCTTAGTACTATCACCACTAGTTTTGATGGTAGAAGCTCTGGCGGCGGTTTGCATGTGCCAGTGGTTTGAATGGAGCCACCATAATTGGTGGGCTGCCAGTGGAATTAGGAAATGCTGGTGGGAGGAGGGGTCATCGGTAGGTAGGGCCTCGCCCTACTATGACAGGGTACGGGGTACCCTCTGCCATAGGCTTTAAAGCCTAAAACAAAAAAGAGAAAAAATTGTCCTTTTTTATTTCTTTCATTCAAAAAAACTTTTTTTGATTTAATTATTTTGGAAAAAATACTAATATATATATATTTTTTGCATGCAGGAGAAAAATATTTAAGAACCTGATTTTTTTTTGGATTGTGTGCACAGGGGCTATACATAGATCGTATGGCTTCTGAAACAAAAAAAATTCTTCAGAAGCTCCCAATGTCAAAATAAGGTGTGTTATATCTCGATTTTCATCTCTCGGATGCTCTAGATTTGATGGTAAGGTCTAATCTGCCTGAAAATGCACCAAAAGCTTCACAAATCCCAGATTTGGCAAATCTTCAAACCCTCATAACTTTGGCATAAAATGTCAGATTTAGGTGAAACAAAATTTGATCCTGACTTTTTCAATAGCCTTGGACTCAAAAATGAGCTCAAATTTCCTCCAACATGTGCCAAAAGTTACCATGCAAGAGAACACAATAGAGAGACAAACTCAAGAAGATCTTGCAGCCATAGCTAGAAATAGGCTCAAGGCATGAAACCCTCAAGGGACCCTAAACTACTCTGCACTGAATCTCTCCAAAAATATAAGAAGGGGTTGCATATCAAGGTTGTGATAGCATGTTAGAAACTAAGATTAGACATGCAAACTAGAAAAGCCTTCCACAAGAGAAAAACAATAAAAAAGCAAGAGGTTTGCATGAAGATGTGAAAATAATATTATTTAGGAATTCATAAATTACATGAGATGATTTGCTTTATAAAAGAAATTTATGCATAACCCTAAAGCAAACCCTAGTGCGCACACTTAATAATTAATTATTAATGTGCCTAAGTTTAGCTTAAGAAAACCTAAAGTGATAAGTGACTTAATTAATTAACCAATATGATGTAATTAATTAAGTGAAATAACTTATTACTCTAACACACACAACAACATAGATAATTAAATTTAAAATGTGACTATATTGATCAAAGCAAAAAATATAAATACCTATAGGTCTCCTCAAATGTAGAGTACAATAGGCCCCATAGGCCATACCTACTGGTTCACAAATCACCACAAGGTTATTTGCTACTAAGTGCAGAAATGATTCCTAAGTCTTGTTCCCTAGCTCCTAACCCCATCATCCCTTCTTCCCTTTCTACTGAATTCAAAGAGTGATTTGTGTTGGCCTCATCTAGGTTGCAAGTCCAATGTCTAATTAAATGTGTAGGTCAACCCCAAGTTATTGAGGAAGCATCAAACATAGGTACAAATGGGTGTAGAGCTAATTGGTATTGGTCTTTCCTTATATTCATCTTGTTATGAGATATGAAGACTCTATAAGATAGGAGGAGATTCCACATGTTTCCTCTAATAGTTCTAGGTCTAGGTTGCTCATCAGAAAGATCTTCTAGTGAAGGGTTATTCTTAGTGTTGTGAGAGTAGTCATTTGGGTATGTTGTCATAGACTTCCCATTCTACCTTTGTTTCAATTTTCAAGGGAAAATTAGTTGTTGCTATAAGATGTAGTATGATTCCCTGAGATGCTCTTGCATCAAATCCACTCCCATCAATCTCTCTAACATTTAGACCCTAATTTCATTACACTCTCCAACAAGTGGCACAAAAACTAATGCAAAAATTCCAACTTTTCCAAATTTCATGGCATTTTCTAGAACATCTATTTTCACATTTCATGAAGTACTACTTCATCCAAACATTAAAAAAATCATTTTCATAATAAAATTTCAAATTTTCATACTATTTTCACAAGACAAAAACTAAGAAATTCTCAAATCCACAATTACAATTTCATCAAAATTTGAAATTTTTAAAACTAAAAATCTAAAAATACCCTATGGCGAAAAAAGTGTCCAACACCCTTTTTAAGCTAGGAAACATGCATTTTAAATTATTCTCAAAAAAATAGGCATTATAGCTCATATTTTGGAAAATTATTAAACTTTAAACAAAAAAATGGAATTCAATTAGATAAATTAAAAAATAACATAGGTTGGGAGGATTTTACACTTCCTTAAACCTATTCCTTTAAACACATTTGAAAGAAAATGCTTAAATGAATAAAAAAATAAAAAATACCTCAAATTCCTCCAAATTTTGAAATGTAGATCATGTTAAATATGTCAAAATTAAGCTCATGTGAACTAAATTGCAAACTCCCCTACTAATTCCTATCCCAATGACTCCAACCTCATTGAATTCTTCCACTGAATACATTCTCAATCAATAAATCTCTAAAATTTCAAAAGAAGTTTTTTTTCCAATTTCTCTCATAAAATAAATATAAAAATGAAATGAAAATATTTTTTTCCTATTTACCATTTTCCAAAACCCAATATAAAACTAATAAAATTTATATTTTAAATTTCTTAATTTTAAATTCCCTCAAATTTCCCCCAAATTAAATTGATCAATTAAATCCATTTCTAAACATCATTCAACATATAGTTTAACCATTAAATATTTTTAAGCATAAAATCAAAATTAATTTTATGGAAATTGAAATAAAAATAAATTAACACAAACAATTTTAATAGGCTTCCAAAATAGGGTTACATTATCTAGAATCATATTGAATCCAATCAACTTGGGTAAGATAATAGGAAGTTGTACTTGGATCAAGTATGATGGGTAAGGCAAAAAATTTGGCCAATGTTACACCTCCCATTTAACCACCATCGATGAGTAGTTCAAACTTGTAAACCTATGTGAGAAAATTCATTGTACCTATGTCCACTACATGTGCATACAATTTACTTGTGCATACACATAATAGACAAAGCACATACAATTCTCAAATGAGGTATACAACATAATCATAAAATACTCATCCCAAACATACATATGTATAATCATCCAAATAAAGTATTATAATTCATCATAACATGATCATAATATAACTATATCAAAAGGTGCACCTAAATAGACAATAATACAAAATAATTATGCTATGAATAATACTAAATTAGGTATATAGGTATAAGAATACAATCAAATAAAAAATATATAGTAAAGAATGCAAATGTGAGAGGTACTATAATGGATGTATACAATGTGATTCAAGTTGGAAAAGTGAAATTAGATGCAAGAAATAAACCATCAAGACTCTCATGCCAAGCCCTAGGGGCTTGCTTGAGATCATACAAAGAACACCATAACCTAAAAACAAGTGAAGAGTCCTTGACAAAGCCTAGAGGTTGCTCCATATAGATCTTCTCATGAACATCAAATTATAGAAAGGCACTATTCAGGTGCATATGATAAATTGGCCATCTCCATGATGCAATAATCGAAAGAACAAGGTGAACTAAACCAATATTGGCTATAGGGGAACATTTCTTAGAGTAGTCAATATCCTCAATATCTAAAAACTATTAGCCACAAGAAATGCCCTATATCTTTCAATAGAACCATTAGCTACATATTTTGTGTGGTACAACCACTTGCACTAGACCATCTTTCTTCCCTTAGGAAGAGTAACTAAATCCCATATGTTATTTTTCATCAATGAAGAATAACCCTCTTCCCTAGTACTATCACGCTCTATAATACTATAAGTCTTTGGAAAAATCTATAGATTTGGAGATGTAGCATCATAAATTGTCAACATTGACAATTTCACACTAATTTTTTCTCCCCCTAAATTATTGAGCCTAATTGACTCCCTAATTTACTAAATTATGCATTCTATGGCCCAATTTTAAATATTTGCTAACAATTTGCAAGCATAAAACAAATGCTCTCATTTAATACTTTGTCCCTAACACTTTAAACCCCCTAAAATAGGATTTGGACACCAGCACCTCAAACATATATGTCCCCCTATTTTGGCTCAAAATTCAAGTATGTCAATGTCAAAATTTTACTATTTGAAATTTGAATGTCTAAATTTGGCCATCATAATTTATTTTTTGGGAAATTAGATTAAATTCCTTTAAATACATAGTTACTGCATCATTTGAACGTTAAGTGAAAATAGGTTAACATCAAGAGCAAGAATTATCATTAAGAGCATTATTAAGCAATTGAGGAGAAGCAATTAAATATTTATTACAACAATTCTAGATCCAATATCATGTCAAGGTGTATGTAAGTTCACATGTTCATATTATCATTTTTTTGTGAAGGCTAAACCTTGTTGTATGTCTCTAAGCAATTCAAGCACCTCAAGAAAATCAAGAAAGAAAGATTGAAGACCTTGGTATGAATTTAGTCATTTAAGGAAGCCATTGAAGGGTGGTGAGTTGCATCACTTTGTGATTTCATAATTTCTGCCTATCCATTATCATTTTATCATTGAAAATGCCATTGTAGAAGTGGAGAAACTTATACGGGGCTTGACTGAACTAAGCCCCTAAATGAAACTACATTTCTTATCTTTTTGAATGTGTGTGTTTTAAGTTTGAAGAAGATTGAAGGAAGTGTTAGAACCTTCAAATTTTTTGAATTTTTTTCATCATATCTAACCTTGTGCTCCATGACCAAATCTTTTATTTTTATTCAAAAGTTTTCCACTAATTTAATCCCCCCACTACAAACAAACAAATGAATATTTATGCCTAACTAACAATGAAAATTCGATACAGATCTAAAAAAGTCATCATATATACTTAAAGAAAAGCACACCTAGCTCCCTTACATTCATAAATGCACATTACTGCACCCCCACAAGAGTCGTTGTTCCATATTGGAGTCCATTGGTGGGTTAGTGAGACAAAAAGAATAGTATAAAGTATTCACCACTATGCCATGGGAGTCATATAACAAGAGCACGGCCTGGCGGTACAAAATAACTTCATTGTCTCATAAACTGTAGCACTATAGTTAGCACCAAGGAAGAAAATTAAAAGGGGCGATAGTGCAATAACCATTTTTAATGACCACTTGATATAACCCGTAGCACCATGACAGGATAAATCATTGAACACAAATGCCAGCGATAAAGCGGTATACTCCCCGCCACCTCGTGATGAAGATACACAACGCAAGAAGGATGGGAAGTAGGGTGGTAAAAGAATACATAAGCCGCAATACCACAGGGAACGACAATAATATATAATGAAGCACGTGATACCACGGTAAGAGCCCCATTGCACCGCAATGGGGAAATATCAAATGTATATCTAGTATGTGGTATGATGGTGAGGAAAATAAATGAAAATTCCCAACCCCACTACCCCCACAGAGATCAAGAAAAGTGGAAGCGATACTGCGGTATAGACTATCATGAAATTAATGCCAATTGTGGTGTTGAATCCATCTTATTATGAGCCATCATAATGGGTGAAATTGACGACATATTTTCAAACTTGAAAATTGTACAGATCACAAAATATTTAGCATGAAGTTGATATTAATGTCGAGGTGACTGATTGCAAAAACCATTATATCTAGAATTTCAACATTGTTTTTGCAATCATTTGCAAATGATCATCGTGTGTGGAGCTCGGGAGATCAAAGGGGAAGCTCTACAACTACTAGAATCACTGAGTAAGTACATAACACTCCTCACCAATGATTTTAGGAGCATTTGGTTGATTGGATTCTATAATTAAAAGCTTTAAGAAAGCAAAAGAATTTGAGTAGATATAGAAGTTTTACACCATGCCACCCAAGAAGAGAGAACCTATGAGTAAAAGGGAAGAGTCCAATACCCCTAAAGAGAAGAAAATATCCTTATAACAACCCATAGTGGATATCTTTCCTAATTCAACTGACAAAGGATTTAAGAAAATCTTTAAAGATCTGACTTAGTGATGTAGAGACCCAATTATTATTATCTTGGGTTGGGATTTGTTATGGTATTTCTATGACAAGATGGATGAGAAAATTCTAGTCTCAAACCCTTGGACACTTGACCTAGCCAAGTTAGTGGTTTCGAATGTTTTTGTAGATGTGGAGTTTATTAGGGTGCTCACACAAAGCTATCATGCCACTACCCAAACTATAAGAATGCGAAATGGCTCGCTCTTAGTGGAGGTAACAAAGGCTACAATTATTGAATGTTTCAAATTGAACAAACAAGCCTTGATTAAGATCGACTTACAAAAGTGTGAAGAAGAGTATAATAGGCTAAGAAATACATACAAAAGTGTTGAGCTTCCCCTTTATATGAAAAGAGAATAAAATAATAAGAAAATACCTATATCACCCTCTATTGTGGAACCATTTGCTATTGTAGACTTCTAAGTTTACTTTAAAATGACTTAGTTTTCCCCATGTCAACTACTAGGGATGGATTCCCAAGATAAAATTCCAATTAGTCTCATGATGATGGCCATAAAGATACAAAACCTTGAATCTAAAGTTGAATTTGATTTTGCTTCACTAATTGAAAAGAAAATACATGAAGGGTTTTTACAAGTAAGCGAAGTTAAGGCCCCTATTACATTCAAGTGCTACTCTCTACTATGCTACTTAATTCTATACCAAAATAGAGACAAATGGACTAAACGAATAGATTTAAAAATGGTGGACCAATAGGGTATTCCATTTCCTATTCAAAATTGATGTTATATATGGGATAGCAGGTTTAAGAAAAGTGATTATGTTGCCTTCCATGATGAATTTTTTGTGAGAGTTATGGCTACCCTTACATCTTTTTCAAGGCTACTGATGGCACCTTCAAATTTTGAAAATTTGAAGTGCCTATATTGAAAAAATTTCCTTTGCACCCTTAGAAGTGCACCTACAAAATCTGCTTAAGTGACCTACTTTGGAGGGTCATAAATTGGAGCCGGTTGGTTTTCATGTCAAATCCTTTCATGGGAACAATCATGTGACATATGTGAACATGCCTGTCTTTTTTTAGCTTCCCATGGTGAATTTTTATAGTGTTTTGAAAAGCAAAGCTGCAGGGTTCTAGCACTGTTTTGTTGTTTGCAAACTCTCTGTCCTATGAAGTGGCCTCCTTTTTGAGTTGATATTTTACAATTGGATGATTTTCAAGACAAAAGGATTGTTTATTTCCACTCTCCCTACATGCATATGCTCCCTGGTTCAATTTTAGAGCTTCATGATCAGATTTGATTATTTTTCAAGATCAAAAGCAAATGCAGTTTGTTTAGTTTTTGCATCTACATTTTCAAAATATTTTAAGGTCAACTTTCACCCTCAATATCTCGTGATGAATGATGATTCAAGGAAAGTCCTCTTGCACACATACTCATTGTACCTAGATTACCTAGTGTGTCTAGTGGCAGTTTCCTATGAGATGATTTGATATTTTTCCAAAATAGCAACTTCATGACCTTTAATTAGATTTGAATAGGTACAGTTGTAGAAAAGTCTAATTAGGCCACTTTGACAATAAATATCTTTCACCTCATGATCTATTTTTCTAAGCCATTTGTTGCATTCCATTCTTGGTTCAAATGTGTTCATTCTTGTAAGTTTTCATGGCTTGATGAGATCGTTTGACTAGTTTCCTAGGGTAATTCTAGAGGCCACTTGACCTATCTGGCTCGCTTTTCAAATATGCTAGAAAGGAAGTATTAATGGCAACCTAGTTAATCTTTTCACTTGAGATGCATATTCAAGCAACCTCTGATCAATTGAGCATAAAAGATTGTTTGAAAATGATTTTTTTTAGTCGGGCCCACATGAGGACCCAACATGCTTTGCACAATGGTGAAATTGTAAGTGTTGCAATGGTCAAATGGGGTATGAGAATTCATCAGTGGTTATTTCAAGTGATTTACAGTTTGCAATGCATCATGCAAGAGGAAATCTTGAGGATAACACTAAAGCATCTGAATATAATAAGTGAGTCGCATATTTTAAAAATTGATTCATGGCTTGTGAGTGTAATATTAGAAATTTTGCCAAACATTGAATCTTGTAGATGAGAGGGGTTCTCTACATTTGGAGATATAAGATTTTTACAAATTAATTCTAGTAAAGGATATGCATTTCTTCCATTGAACAAAGAGGGTGGTGTCTCATTTGATGTTCCCATGGGATAAAGCCACAACATTATATGACCCTACTAAGTTGTTTAAACAAGCTGCATGGTATTGAAAAAGCATATCATTCATACATGCTAATGTTGCTTGGATTTCTTGATTATCTGAATGCATTTTATTTGCACCCATGGTTTGGGTTTGGAATGAGATCCAACTAAGCATGTATTCGATGGGTAGATCTTCCTATTATGCAAAGAAGTCGATGGTGTCATTTTGATAGACTTGGGAAATATTATCAAAAAGCAACATGTGCACATCTAGCTTAACATGGAGAGGCAAGATTGCACACCTTAGCACCTACATATAAGAGCATAAAAAAAACAAAATATTTAGAATGTGATTCATTGTTTCTGAGGACCAAGTCAGCAATTGGTGTAGAAAGGGGAGTCCATACTGGAGAATGCATCTAACCTGATGAAAAAAGATCTAATTCTTGTGGATGCATATATTAGCCACAACCAAACCTTCGATTGGATTCCAACTAAGGTTTGAAATGGATTAGGGTTGCATTCAGGGTGAATAGAAACTCATCAAATATTCTATGTATGTTTGGCACTGTGGTAAATGATTGGTTTCAAACAAAAGGAAATAGTTACTGTTGTGCAAAGGGAATCAGATGTGTAGAATGTTTATGTTGATATTTCACCTGAAAATTGGATTTATTCTTAAGCCTATGACATGAAATGAGAGATTAAATAAATCAAATTTTGGAGGCAATGCATTGTGAGGAGGCTTGAAGGTTATAGCCATGGACTACATGATGTAATTACGCTGCTTGTTGCCATTGTGCTCACCGTAAGGGGTTAGTTTGAAATTTTAAAAGAAAATATCCATACAAGATGGTGGTGTGAATGTAAGAGCAGTTAATTATGGTTCCCTTGGTTGAAATGATATGCTTTGGTTCTTCTTACAGCAGGAGATAAGGGATCTAAAAGGAGAAATGAGTCAATACATCTTAAAAGGATCGAACACTGCATTTATAGAGTCTTAGTGTTAAAACAGTGGCACGGCCTTTTTGCTAGATAGAAAGGGGTTTGTAGATATTGCAAAGGAAATGTCTACATTATCATTAATGCATTTGACTGTAAAGGTGAAACCAAATTTGAGTGATGTCTTGACAGCATGTCTTATTACATATATTGGTTGCCATTGTGGTCAAGCTTGCACTTCTTATGGGTGCCATCAACTAGCTGAAGGGGATCGAGTTGGCATTCACAAAGGACATATTTACATAGGTAGAAGAAGCTTCTCAAAAGTCTTGATGCATGGGTAAGGCTAGTAGAAGCTTATTGTATGCAAGAGAAAAGGTGAATAAGCCTGCATTTGGTATGAAGACATATCAAAATCATTTGAGGAATTTTTGTTTTGCAATTATCAATAATGAGAATATGAATCCAAAGAACTAGGGCACCATCATGCAAACTAGTGAAGTCAAATGAAATTGAAAATTATTTAAGAAATCTCCAATGCCTTGGTGTGATGCTATAGATTGGTGCATTTCTTTCCTTACATGAGGAGTGTCTAAACTGGTAGTGAATTGTATCAAAATTGTTTGAGGAAATTCTTTAGCATTCGAATGGAAGAGGATATAGGGTAATGCTAGGAAATCAATGGCAGAAAATAATTCAACATGGATAAATCTTCAACATAGCCCATTAGCCCATGAGGAATAGAGATGAATCCAACATGAGCCTGCAAGAGAGTGAGGATTGGAGGGAAAGAATTTGTATGCAACAATTTTAATGTTTTAAATTTTTTTATTTGGCTAGAAGAGAGTGATTGCCCATGAGCCCAGATGCTCTTTTGATATTATAAGAAAATGTAGCGGGTGTGTGGGCTGAAGCCACGTAGGTGGTGGGCCCAGTATAGATTTTGATTTTTTTAAAACTTATGGTGATTAAAGTATTTTCGCTTAAAAGGGAAAATATTTTAGATTTAGAGTGAAATATAAAGCACGAGGGAAAATATTTTAATTGACCAAGTAAAGAAAAGTTAAAAACTTTTATGCTAGGAAAATACTTTAAAACATAAAATGGAAATGAAAAGGGCACATAAGATATTTCTATAAAGTGAATAATACATTTACTAGGTGTGATGTTTTCTTTGTTGGAGAAGGAATTTTTTCACGTAGAACCAATTTTCACATAGTTGGGTGAAAAATGAACAAAGAGCTGAAATCTTTTTGTAAGGAAAAGGTATTTTTCAATTGGAGAATAAAGAGGAATAATGACTTTTCAAGATGGAGAATATTTTTTTGTTGAGGAGTAGCATGTGCAAGAAGCGTGAATTAGATTGTAGATTAGGGTTTCTCTTTAGGTGGTGGGTAGTTATTCATCAATGATCTTGAGTTTTCCAAGTGTCTTATTTTGATGTGTATTTAGGGTATCTTTCTCCTTAAGTGCAAAATTTCTAATTCATTGTAGGGAGTTAGCTATTTTGTAATGAGTCACGGTGAACATTGTAATACAAAAAAAATTCAGAGTTAAGTCTTAGGTTTTGAGTTTGTCAATATGTATGTAATTTTGATAGCAATACTGGCATAATAATACTAAATGGTGCAAATTGAGGCCATTTTCTCTCCTATGTACTAGTTTTATAAGCTATGAATAACATAATCAAGAGTTATTTTATTTGTCTCCATTGAATTCCAGTGGATGTTTAGTTTTTTTCATGCTTATTGATTCAAATAATTGATGTAAATGCTTAAGTGAGGCTACTGGTTTATGTTAAACTAAGTGCTAGCCTGATTCTAATAAGAATTGATGGTTAAGATGTTATGTTGAAATAATCTATTACAGTATCTTCAAAGTTTAATTGATGCTATGTATTAAATTGTTTCCAGGTTGTGTAGGTATTGGAGTTGACTCCATTCCAAGGATGAGGCACTGATCTAAGTGAGTTATTTTTGTTTCATTTTGTTGATTAATTCAGTAGCAAATCACAAATATAAATCATTTTACTTATCAATCTTAGTTTGTTTGTGTGAGGATTTTAATGAATTACATCTCTCATGTTTAAATTAGACATTACTATAGAGGCTAGCCAAGCCTTTAGAGTATTGTGTCTATTAAGCATCTAAAGGAGAATCATCTATTTATAGAATTCTGGGTACTTTGGCACACAAGAGTATCTGTGAGCATACTTGTTGGGGAGACCCCCACCCTGGTTTAATAGAGCCAAAATTGTAGGAGATTTTAGTCTTTGATTGAATCTTGTTCATTGACCAAATCCATCTTTTAGTTTGAATATTAGAAAGTGGCTATTCTATAGGACTCATTGTATATGTTGATTTGGGAACTATTGTGCCTATAGCACATGTGTCCCATTCAGAATGGGGACCCTCTCTTCTCTCTTTGCTTTTGCCTCATTTTGTGTGCCCCCTATTTTTGAGTCCTTAATGGTCAAGGAGTCTTGAAGAAACACCTTAGGTTGACCAAGTTTCACCACTTCCAAAATTTTCAAGTCACTAGCCTCTATGAAATTCCCTTGGTAGTTTTCCTCTAAACTTTGAAACTGCCATCCTCTGGGTCATGTGGATTTTCCCCTGTAGGCTACTTTATGTGGAATTCTTTTAGATCTTCACCATTCCAAATGGTTGATTCAAGACATCCTCCTACCTTGTGAGATCCACAGATTCCTGCACCATTTCCATCAATGACTTTCCTGTCGACTGAATTTTGGGTGTTGTTCACTTTGCAAACCCTATCGTTCCTACTGCTATCTTATCGAAATGATCATTCACCAACCTAAGTTTCTACCATACCCATGTTAATGGGGAGCATTAAATGCTAAAAATTATATAAATAGACATATTTGACATATCATTTTCACTTGCACACTTTCAGAAGACTTTCCAGAGCTTGTTGTCGCCGCCGTACCTGCACCTGTGAAGTCTTGTCAGCACTTGTGCATTGTTAGCATCAGATTTATGTGGTTCCACCAAGTAGAAACTTTATAGTTCCCTATGTTTTGGTTTTTCCTTAATTCCTTCAAATTTGTGAAAATCTCAAGAGGGAAAACTTAAAGACTAGCTAAAAGACATTAGGCCACATAAAACCCATGTTTTGAAAATAAAAAATCCCTCAAAATCAGCAATAAACTTCATGTGGAACCTTCACCTCCTGTAGCCATTCTTCAACTAGGGTCATCATACCCTACAAGTCTACATTGTGCCAATCATCGATGCCCTACTCCTCAAATGATAAACCTTGAAGTGACCGGTCTTTGCCTCCTTTGAGCCCACATATATGGGAAGATTCTCACCCTTGGATGCAATGCAAACTCAAATAAAAAACATGATTTGAACTAAGATCTTTTGTCCCTAGCAAGTCTGCAAGTGTGGGCTTGCACACTTAGGACGCCCTTTTGTCATGCCATTTTGAAACAACCAACCTATCCTGGCCACCCGCGTTGTGGGCCCCATGCAATCCATGTATGCCGATTGAACTTAAGTGCATCTAATGTGGACCTCCACCATCCTTTTTTCGTCGCCCACCTATTCATTCCCAAACAACCAAATCTTGGGGTCATTCTGGTAGTTGAGCCCCGCTCTGGCCATTTTTGTATGATCCCCTGTGCTAGGAAAATGACTAACTGTTGGCGCTTTGGCAAGTTCCCCATTGTGGACCTCCATCCATGGGTTTTTGACTCAAGTTTACCATCCTGAATGGCCCCAGTTAGCCATCCCTCTACCTCATAGAACCTGTGCTCATGGCCTCTTTCCAAGGTCCAAAACCAAAAAATTAAGTGTCAAGTGCCTTATAGGCTAACCCACATGGGTGGCCACCTACAGAACTCCATCCCACTCTTACCGCTTCAAATTGTTAGTGATGTCCGTTAGCCTACTATGTAGAGCCTGACTTCATAGGAGCCATCCACTCAGTGATGAACCAATAACTTGCAACACGAACTCCTCCAGAAAAAACTATGCAGGCCACCCTCAGTGGACCACCATACTCTTTCCATTGTCCCAAATGAAAATCATCCAACATCCTTTCGCACCTCTCAACCCGCACCCAATTTAACTGTCTAGACTCCAAATAGAAAATATTTTCATCCTCTGAGACTATATGTCCCGCATTGTGGTCCACCGCCTTGCCAAAGCTATTTTCAAACATAGTTCCAAACAGCCAAGAGCCTCTGAGCATTTGCATACCCTAAGCCCGCATGACAAAATTATTGACTTAATGCCTCTAGAGCCTCAAAATTGATTTAACCCACATGCTAAAATGACCTAATCCACTCAGTGGGCCCCGCCTCATGATGAAATTCCCATGTGGGTGGAACCATGTGGGCCATCGTGCCCTAATAGCCTTCCATTTGTAACTGCCTCCAAAATGGCTGCCAACCCAGGGAAGTTCACACCCTTGGGCCCGCATTGCCATAACTCCCTCAAATAATAGGCTAATAATAATCTAAAAGAAATGTTGGGATCTTTGAATGATGAATTACTTGATCTAACATCTTTTTCACAAGATTTCGCTAACGTTTCTCATGTTTTACACTTGAATGCACTTACTTCTCCCTTGCTTACAAGATATATGGAAATAGATGTGTGACCTTCAGAAGCGTCTGCAAAAAATGAAAAAGGAAAGAAGCCAACTAAAGCACCTAGGGGAAAAGAAGACAAGGACCGAATGAAGTACAAGTTCTAAGGAGAGGAACTTAAGTCAAAGTTCACTACAAGATCTCAGACACCAACTTGGGGCACATCGACATTGATGAATTTAGGCAAAGGGTCATTTCCAACCCTACTATAGAGACAAAGAATGCTAGGAAAATAAGGAGTGGGTTAGCCAAGGCTACTAGTTTCCCACCTACACTCATAGCTCCCAAGTTAGTAATGGATTGCAAAGAGGCATATCAAGATAGCACTAAAAGAATAATGGATAGAGATGGTAACATACTAGCTGACTTATCCTCCAAGTCCATTGGAAGGACTTTCCATATATCCACCTTTCAGAACATGGAAGAGACATCTAAGGAATAGGTTGAAAGCACTTCGAAAGTCGACCCCCTCAAGTGCAAAAAGTTGATTAATTAGTAATGGCTAATGGAGAAGAGGGGTAGTGTAAACAAGGTACCCCAAGAGCTCTTTAGGAGTGATTTCTACGAGGATTAC
>VDFB02059705.1:0-105179 GCA_007258455.2 Sequoia sempervirens | reverse complement strand
TGAGGCTCTGGGGTATGCAAAGAAATACTCTCCTCTACAAATGTTTGTTTTACTGGGTGACTTTCTGGGGTATAAGGGAGGTCTCAGGTTGATCATGCTTGATCAAGTCGTTAATAAGTTCTTTGGCTGAGACTTCTTCCTCCCTACTTGTGGTTGGTATGTCGTCTGGGGGGGTTTTGCGTATGAATCTTCAGTGGGGGCCTCGTTTCTTGAACTTGCAAAAAAAGAAGCTTGACGACTATTTTTGTTCCTAAAAGAGCTATTCAAGCAATCTCCTTCTAACACTAGAGGAAAGGAAGTTCCCTAGAAATAGTGCCAAAAAGTGAGAGGTTGTCATTAGGACCTATCGCTTTAGTTGAAAATGCATTAAATGTATCGACCAGGTAGTGTTTGGAGGCTATATGCAATAGGAAACATCTTGACTAACTCCCTCAGATTTTTTGAAAGCTTGGAATAGTTGAAAACAAAACTTAACTAAAAGGCCATTAAACTAGGAAGCGTAAAATTGTCTAAGTTTAAAAGCATGAAATTATTAAGCTAGAATGGATAAAATGATTAAACTAGAAAGCATAAAATGATTAAACTAAAAAGCATGAAATGATTAGACTAGAAAGCATGTAAATTACTGAGAAAGAAATGCTTGCAATGAAATCGTAACAACCATCAACTAACATCTAACTGTTAACAAAAAACTAACTTAACAACCTATAACTGATGACCAGAGCGGGTGCTCCAGAATTTCAGATAAACAAAACTAAAGATTTTAAACTCAAACTGCAACCTGCAAGAATAACTTCAACAGAGCTCCACACATATAAATAACATTCATTCACATTTATCATGTATAGAATAAAAATAACAAAAGTGAAAATGAAAGTACTTATCTATCTATTCTATGTGTAGACATCCAAATTTGACCAATCACACATGATCAAAGTCGTTTCTTTTATTTGTCTATTTCATATTCTCCATCAATATTAATTAAATGATTTATTTAATTAATATTCCCCCTTTTTCTAAGGTTTCTAAAGTATTTAATTTTAAATACTTTACCTTTCATCCATTCCTCTCTAAATTAAATAAATTTATCAATTTATTTAATTTAGTCACTTAGCCTTTTCAATTTAAATCAATTTTAAACTCCCTATTTTCTCTCTCCTTGTCACATCCTCCATATTCCTCTTCTAATCTAGATTAGTTTAATTAATCCATGATTAAGATGTGCACACCTTTAATCGGGATTAATGTCACATCCTCCATGTTTTACCACTTGGCTCTAATACCTCATTAGTCTTCTTAATCATTGTTTGCACAACCTTAATCTAATCCTCATGCCATTTTTGGTATTCCTCCAAGTCAACCTATCATAAGTACTTTCCTTATTCAACCTAGACAACCTCTTCTCCATGTAAATTAAAAATTCACATTTATCCTTCCAAGGTTATCCTCTTCCCCATGAAGGTTGTTGGGAAACTCCAAAACCTCTCATGTGTCATATCACCCACATGGGGACAAGGACCTCCTTTATAAGGACCTTGTCTTATCCCTAAGGTACTTCCAATCATGTGAATTAAAAATTCATATTTATTACTCCAACATTTCTCCCTTCCCCATGATGATTAGTGAGGAATTCTAAAATTCCTCACATGTCAACATCCTTCCACATGGGGACAAGAACTTCTTTTTTGAGGAAATCTTCCCCTAATCCCAAGGTACTTGCAAGCACCTCCACCTCACATGTCCTCTTTCCACCTCACATGTCCTTTTTCCACCTCATTTCCACATGGCAAGATGTGAGGGCTTGTGAATCCTCAACTCACCACAACCCTTCATCTTGTCCATGTTGGCTAAATCCTTGCCATTCAAATCTCTAGAGACTCTTTCCCTAAAATAGAGGATTTGGTCTTATTTTCACAAAACACAATTCAAGCATTCAATATAGCATTCAAGCATTCTACTCTCAAGCACTTGCATTCTCATCTACCATTGTTGCACTTCAAGCTTTCATTGCATTCATCTCATACACTTATCCACATACCCACATCCATTATTGCATCCTCCATTGAATTTAGATCATTTTACATATCAATTTAGCTTATTTTCCATGAAGGAGCACACAACTAATCTACATCAAAGGGCCAACCAAAGGATCAACTTGGACAAGGTGAATCTCTTGTTTAATCTTTCTTTTGTTCAAGTTTAAATAGGCTTATCTTGAGGTGGTGTTTTGTGTATTTCTCCTTTTGCATTTTCTTTGATTTTGTATCACTTAGGGTAGGAAATCACACTGCACACACTATGGTTCCCTCAAGTGGCTAGCTCTCGAGTACTACTCCATTTAACTCAGATCACATGAACTTTTGTATCTTCAAAATTAATCCATCCAAGACAATTTCATCACACAAAACTAGTAACTCAGAATAAGACTGGCAAAGCTTATTTTATACATATCCAAAAAAGTGTAACACAGAGACATAGTTCAAGAGCACATTATGATAGTATAACGATATCCAGTATGCATTGTTTATGGTGGTTACATATTTATACAAAACTACTAACAAAATCCTAGATTTTAGATGATAAAGATCGTCACTGAAAAAGTCTTCAATAGAATTCAACTAACCAACAGACTTAGGTACATAACATAAAGCATTTAAAAGACTCGGAGTGAGCCATAAGTTTTTAAACGAAAAGCAATAAAATCCATTTAAAAGACTTGATCCACTATGTACTCTTGAAATTTCAGCACCTAGACTTTCAGCGCTTGTTTCCAACTGCTTTGAAGTTTGATTTAAATCCACTTGGTTGTGCATAATGATCGACTGTGCATAATGACTTGTACAATACTAAAAACTATACCATTATGTTAGCGCAAGTAAGCTTATTTCAATTAATTTTAGGAAATAAAAATTATACATCTTTTCACAAAAAGTAGACAATTATTAATCCTAAAGATAAACAATTGGCAAGGTAAAAGCAATTGGGAGAAATAAGGAAGGGAATTTGGTTGTTTATACACACGAGGTTATTTATACCTCATCATTCATGATACCAGAGCTCTTCTCAAGATCCTTGAACCCCAATGGTGGTTTCCATGCCACCCAACATGGTACGCTTAGGTCCACTCCCGTCATGCTAGGAGATAGTCACACAAATCACAAGAACATCACTCACACAAAATAAGGAGTGAAGCTCCCAAGCACACCAATTAATGTAAATAATGACATACACATAGCATCACAAAAAGAAATAACATCATAGCATACATGGCACAAGCATGATCACATAAAATGCACAAATTATAAACCATATCAAAAAATATATAGCATGGACATAAACACATGCAACCATGATCTCATATCACACAAACATCCTCACGTGTGATCAAGTCTCTTCCAATCCAACATGTTCGAAGATGGGTCTCTTATTCAACACAAATTCCAATGATGTCCAAGACGAGGAACCCATAGGATCTAGGGAAGGAGTTTCATCACAATAGCTCAAACAAATGGCTAAGAAAAGTTGATTATGATTGACTCACCCCATGAGGAACACAATCTGCAAGTCCTAGTGCTCTTTAAGCGAGTGTTCCTTCTATGCTCATACCAAGCTTGCACTAACGCTCTATTTATGCCATAGGAATTCTTATCATGGT
The DNA here is from genome assembly GCA_007258455.2 of Sequoia sempervirens. Taxonomy (NCBI): domain Eukaryota; kingdom Viridiplantae; phylum Streptophyta; class Pinopsida; order Cupressales; family Cupressaceae; genus Sequoia; species Sequoia sempervirens. The sequence continues at coordinate 101,524 of VDFB02059705.1, read as the reverse complement.
TAATTTTATTTCTCCAATGCCATTATTTATCACTCATTAAGAAAAATCCCCTCATGCCCCTTTATCCTTGGGAAAATTTTGGGAGCCACCCCTTTCCTACACCATATAGCTCAAGTCCTAGGCTCATCACACCAATTTTCTATTTAGGTATGGCACAAAAACAAGGCATAAAATATGGCATAAAAATTTGGCTCACAAAATTTAGACATGGTCTTAAACTGACCCTTATGAAAATCCATGAAGGAGACTCAAATTCCACCAAAACAAAGCATTCAATTTCACTTTTAAAATTCAAATTTTTAATTTATTTTATGAATTCAAAGACCAACAATTTACATGTAAAATCCATTAATGAAGCTTCAAATTTTCTTAAATTTAAAAAACTCAATTTTTTTGAAAATGAAAAGCATCCTTTAACATCACATATGAACAACTCATTTATGTGATAAAATTCAAATTTTGAACATTTCTACAAAAATAACATTATGAGGGCACAAAATGACATTTTTTGAAAATTTAAAAAAAAAAATTAAATCTACGTTAATTATTTGAATTGAATCCTACAAGGTAAGTTCTTCGCTCCCTTAAGGGAGAACATTGCATCCAAAACAAGAAATAGCTCAATAAATGGAGAGGGGAAGAAGATTACCTCAAATTTGAATGCAAATAAAACACATGAAAACTTGTAATTTACCAATTTGGAGGAGTGAAGATCACACACAAGCACAATCCATTTCCTATCCAAATCCATCCATCTCCCAAGCCACTCCAATTCCAAATCCACCCAATTTTCACCATAAATCCATTTTTCAAAAGAGAGTTTTTGGGGTAAAATTTTCTTCACAAAGAATAATGAATTAAAAAAAGACTTTTATTTCCTTTTTTTATCCTTTTTCTATTTTCTATTTTCTAATTATTTATTTTATTTCTTATTTCTCAAATTTTTCATTTGAATAAAATACATACAACACTAATTCCTTTTCATTCCTTTTAATAAAAATGATCAAGTCAAATACTTACACATTCCCAACCAAAGGATTTTTTTTATTTATTTTTTTAAATGTAAAAAACTTAACTTTTTTAATATTTTTACCATTTTTTCCAAAAAAATGATTTATTTCTCTAAATGATAAAATCAATCATTTCATTCCTTAAATTTCCATTTACAAAAATGAGGAAATTAAATTGTTAAATTAAACTGACAATTATCAGTAACTCACAACATACATGGAATCTGAAATCACCTTCGACTCAAATACAAGTTAACATGGGTAAATCACAACACATATTGTACTTGAATCGAGTACTGTTGGGTATAGCAAGGGAAAGTTCCAATTTAACATAGAATCTCCAAATATAACCATCGTTGGAGAAAAATTTAGACATGTGTAGTCCGATGGAGAAATAACCTTGTACCTATAGCCATTCAACACATATGTCAAGTGTACCTTCTCAATACATATATAGTCAAAGCACATAAAAATCATTCAATCAGTTCAATATCATATAAAACATATAAATCAATGAATTCAATGACCTAGAATAATGATAACATTTAATCAAAACATGAATAATATTTTGCACATCTATTAGTTCTAAAGCATTCAAATAAACCAAGAACATAAACATAAACATACACATCACAAACAACCAACATGTCGAGGAATCACATCTTGAAACATGTGTATGATCCAAACACACCATGCAGAGCAAGAACTGAAGCATGAACCGAAACTCATAATAAAAATAGTGAAGTTGAACTATTTATAAACATGCAAAGCAACAAGCACAACCATGACATATGCATCCCCTACTACATAATTGAAAAACAATATTGAGATCTAAACATCTCAAGGTAGCAAACAGGAGGGCATTATACCAACCATCAAAAAATTGGACCAAGGTGAGGAAGAATTGACATGCCAAAAATTTTCAGTAGAGAACAATGTATCAATAGGTCTTGGCCATGTAGATAATTGATAGATGATTTCTTCATGACCTCTAATAGATTTTTGTGATAAAAAATTAAGGTCAAATTTAGAAAGTGACGTAACCCATCTTGCAACTTGACATAAGATATTAGCCTTAGAATATATATATTTAAGAGGATCTTCCTTTATCATAACACGTGTCTCAACATAAATCATATAATATCAAATCTTTTGGGATGAGAAGACCACAACCAAGCAAAACTTTTTATTGGTGTATATTCATAATTTACAAAAGTGAGACTAATAAAAAACATGATATTCTTTTTTTTCTATTTTCATCATTTTGTACCAAGATACCCCTAATTTCAAAGTCGATGGCCAATACATATAACAACAAGAGTTTCTCATGAATGAAAAACATGATAATATTTGGGTTTAGCAAATATTATCTCATGTCCTCAAAAGTCCTATAATAATCATCATTTGGTATTTTTCTTAATAATTTAGGGAATGATTAAAGTGAGGTCTAATAATTGTGTAACAAATCACTTTATATCTTGTCTATTCCCTTACAATCTATGTAATTGTGAAAGGTTCTTTAATGGAGGCATGTTGACAATAGCATTAATATTTTTGGTAGCGAAAACCTAGTAGAGACATAATGAATACTAGTAGGTGACCACTATCAATTGTTAAGACACATTCCTTAGGGTTTATTCAAACCTTGTAAATTATCAAATATATTAAAAATACTTCTTAAATATTGGATATGACAATACCCGTTTATTAGATTTTCCCAAAATGTCATGCTTAAGATCATAGAGATTAATGTCATGGACATTTGTTATGTAGCATCAACATTTTCCAATTTCATGGCCATGATGACATAGAATAATATATGTGGTGTATTAAATACATTTTTATATTAAACTTGAGGGGTTTCAAGGGATTTAGTCATAATTATAGAATTCGTCCATAAATGATAGTTTCATGCTCAACAATGAAATGTATGATCATAACCCAATAATAGGTGGAAGTTGTGGCATGTTATGTTAGATGATATGATAGAAAAGATATATGGGAGTGGGGAAACTATGGTAAGTAAAGGATCCTCATTTTATTAGTGAAGGGTGTAATGAGAGTTAAGAAATAAGGATAAAATGATATCAATTGGAAGGTATACGAAGTTGATGATTTCATTCTAGTGATATATGGTATCATTGATAGATAATAGTTTTAGGAAAGTGAGAAAAGTTGAAAGAATAAAAGTAAAGGAATAGGTTGCAAAGAAGAATGTGAAGTTGAGGAAGAGGCGTGTCTCTAGTGAGGAATGGTTATTAATTTTATTGCACATAGAGAAAGAAATAAAAAACCTCGAGTTGTGTTATTGGATGGTGAGGATCTAAGATATTGCTAAGGATATGGATGAGGCACAATATGTTGGGATTTTTTTAATTATGACAAATCTCTTTCTTGACCCAATGCATATGTGAGGGTGGGGGATTTTTTTTAATGTGGCTCAGAAAAATAGGTGTGTTTCATGTTTGTCTAATGTGGTCAATTCTTACCTATTATATGACGATATAGAAGATGTGGTTCATCAATTTCAAGTAAAATTTACATGCCTTCTTGATCACTGCATGTTTCTAAGAAGAGGCAATAATTTTTGTAGCGCATAATGGAAGAGATAGTGAAAGGTTTGAAGGTGACTTTAGCTGTGGAGGTAATTTTGACCTACTTAGAGTGTTGTGACATTAATGGTTTAGAAGATGTGGTGATGGTGGCCTCACATGGTAAGATGGTCTCTTATGATAAATGTAAAGGTTTTGTGGAGAGGTACTAAGAGATAGTATAATTTCCCTAGCGCCTATTGCAAGACTTAGGAAAAAACTTGAGTTCTTTGTTCAATTTTGTGGGGAGGATGAATTTTTATAGTTAGGGTATTGCAATGTTATTTTGTTATGGTTAGTTTGGTTTGTTCTATTTATGGTTTAGTTTGTAACTAGAGTATTATAATGGTATAAAGTTATAGAGTCAAGTTTTTCTTCTATAATGTTGTAAGCTTATCTTGGTTGTTATGCTCAACCTCTCATCAATTTGATAGCAATTTTTTATGTTTTCCAATTGGTTAATGTTTGTCGACCAAGTCATTGTAATGAAACCAACATCTAAGGTTGTTACTCTTTTTTGTTCTTTAACTGCTAGGCCTTATAGGTTTATGTATATATGATCATGTTAATGTTAAGGAACAATATTTTTTTCTTGGGTGATGCTTTATTAAGATCCTTGAAATCACTACAAATTCATACAAGATCACTAGGTTTTATAGCAAGTATTATATCAGATATCCATGGTGAGTAATCAATTGATTATATAAAACCTACTTTTAACATCTTCTCGAGTTCCTCCACCATTAAACAAACTTTTAGATGCATCTTGTGAATAATTTTCTGGGAAATTTTTGCATTGGGCTCTAGAACAATATTATTCATTAACTATGTGATTAGATATGCCCAACATGTCTTAATATGCCCAAGTGAACACATCACTAAAATATTTGAGTAAAGTGATGAATATTATGTTGTCCATTAAAATTTGATTAAGAAATTATCCATTTTTAAGACCTTTTTATTTATATTTTATATCCCTCTTGATACTTAGAGTGTCCCCTACTATTAGCATGCTACTATCCTCTATGAATGGTTGGTGGGTAAAGTGTTAATACCACTGCTCAATGAAGGAGCATCATCCCCAAAGTATGAAGAAACCTTAAAGACATCTTTGAAGCCTTTATCACTATCCTCTATGAATGGTTGGTGGGTAAAGTGTTAATACTATTGCTCAATGAAGGAGCATCTTCCCCAAAGTATGAAGAAACCTTAAAGACATCTTTGAAGCCTTTATCATGATGAAACATAGACAAGTAATCATAAGAAAATTGATTTTAGTAGAGGAGTGGTATCGAAACAACCTTCGTAGACCCATTCAAGATAAACTAATTATAGATTTACATCACTACTTGTGGCACATGAATCTTCAATTCCTCTAGTGTTCATATTAAGTACTTTGATTTGTTTGATTATGACATGTTTAAATCCAAATCCTCTTATCTTACACCCAAACTTTTAGGGGATGGCATATCCTTTATCATACTAGTGGTCAATTTATATGAAGGCAAGACACATTTATATTGATGGCTAGTTCTAGATCTAGGAGAAATATTAATCATTATAATATGCATTCAATTACGAATCCAAAGGTGATTTATTATGTGTATCAAGATCTTCAATTAAACGATGTGGATTAATCCATGTGCTTGTTTTTATGCTTTGTTCTATCCTATGATGTGAAGTTAAAAGAACCCTAAGTTTTCTTACAATTGGCTTAATGTGTAGGTGGTTAGGAGAAGTTCTTAACGGTTCCATAGTCGTATTCAAGTAGGTTGGAGATATTATGGTTCAATCCTTTTCAATGATATGACAAAATTTGAATAGGTTTTCATTAATTACAACTACACATCTCTTTTTTATGAATGTACTTGATTACAATAATTTTTTGATGGAATGACACTCATATTATGAATCCAAGGATTCCCTAAAAGGATGTACACTAAATTTTTGGGCATCACATGAAACATTATACTAAGCGAAATAGGTGCAAAAGAAATAGGTAAAGTGATAAAGCCAAGAGATTTTTGTATTACATTTTCAAACCCTATAATGATTACCTCATATTTGGGGAGATAAGAGTAGTTAATTTGAAGTACTAATAGAAAATTCTTACCAAAAATATTCAATCTAGATCTATTGCCCACTAAGGACCTTTTAACCCTAATGTATTCATACCTAATCATAATGTACAATGTGTTAGTGCTCCAAACTATACCCCACAATCTTGGAGAATGCACTCAAGACCTAAACTCGGGGACATGTCAGTTTAGACAAGCAAGGCAAGACTCGTGATTAGAGTGTAAGCAATTATGGGCTAATTAAAAGAGTGGATAACTCTTCTACACATACAAATTTATAGAGAAAAGGAGGGTGTTCCTAAAGATCTTTATAGGACAATCAAAGTGAAATGAATACTATAATTGGTCACATAGCTTAGCCACAACATAATGATATCCCAAATATTTGTCACTAAACACCCTTTATACTAGCTTAGTAATCTTATAAAATTAAAATTCTCTCAAATTTTGGTATATGATTAGGTTATATATGCAATTAAAAATGTAAACATGATTTATATCCCCAAGTGTGGCTTTATTCACAATATCGTGCTCCACATATAACCCTTAAAACATAGAAATACATAACCCTCTAAAGATAGCTAATACGTAAAGAATCTCAAAATGCATGGCAAAGGTAAGTGGTATTGGATTATGTAGACTAAGAGGAAGTTAACTAAACTGGTCCTATGAAGAACATATATTATGTTTGAAAGATCAAAGGATCAAATGCTACAACAATATATGAATCAACATAAAATAAAGAACTAGAAATGCATTTCAAAATCCTCTCACGCTTGCTATAATTTCATATAATCACAATTATGAAACTCAAAAAAAAATTACCTAGCCATATCTACTTTAACAATCAATAGCTAATCAAGGAAACCCCATTGATATTTTGAAAAGGATCTTCAAAGACTGTGAAGAATTTTTACAGCTATTGCGACAATTAACTAATAAATAATAATAATTGTTATAACCTAATATGATTAGGGATCCGACCCTTATAACTTTTACATATTTTTCTAAAATAAGGTTATAAAACCTTATGCTTATTATATACCTTTTTAAAGCATACACCATTTAATAATCTACTAAATTATTAGATTATTAATTATTTACAAATGGTAGTCTTGAATGGGTGTGACAACTACCCTTTCAAATATTTTAGCATCACCCCTCCTATATTTAAGGAGCTTCTCTCTCATTGAGCGATGGTGTATATATTTGAGAGAATTTAGTGCATAAGATTTTTTATTGGCCAAGTGGAAGTGAGAAGTGGATTCACCCAGGTTCACTTTGTTAATTTACAAACAATAATATAGTTTTGTAATTGATGTTTTCTAAGATTTTTACTAGCATGTTTTTTCTGACATAAATTATTGTGTGTTGAGTAATATTGTCTCAATTATATATTTTTATTATTAACTCTTGGTTTATTTAATTTTTATTATCAATGATTACCATGGCTTAAATACATTAAAATTTCAGCATGGTATCAAAGCCTACTTTAGGCTACAATAATGTTGACTAAGAATACAAATTATTATTAATTGCTATTACAAAAAATCCTTGTATAGTCAAAAATATATACTTTTATACAAATATATACTCAACATGTCGAGCATAATTTGTGCATTCCTATATTTTTTAAGAAGAAAAACGAGATAAAGAACATAAATAAACATACTTTATCTCTCATGTTTAATTACAGTCATGTTCTATGAGGGATACATTTAAATCCAAATAAAATAAGAAAAATAAATTAATCATATATAAATATTTATTTTTATAGAACCTTGTCACGTGAATGAATGGGTCCATTATCGGATGTTACATCCATAGGGTGCCCTCACATTGTTAAGAGCATCTCTCATTCTTCAAATCCTAGAATGCCCAAAACCATTGGAGTGAATCATCCCATGCAATAGATAGTTCTACATCTCCAAATTCTTCTACATTGTGTTATGTTGTTATTTCCTCTCTAAACAAGTATGATAAATTAATACCTCCATTTTGATATCAAATGGTGGCTCCACCTTGCAAACAAGGAAACCCCATAAATACAACATAATAAAATACATTTAGCGCCCGCACGGGTAGCAGAGTTGGCTTGGACCGTGGGTTTGTTCCTCATTGGTTTCGGGTTCAACTCCACTCCCAAATTTACCCGGTTGGTATTGGCTTGTGGGTTGTTGGTTCCCCCCCCAAGGGACTAGTCTCGCCTCGTTGGACGCCGAGCTGGGTCGCAGAGATACCCCTGTTGTTAACAAAAAATAAAATAAAATACACTATAACAAAACAAACAAATTAAATGAAGTAAACTTAAAGATTTTTACACACAATTGCATCATCATTATCATTTATATTTTTAATGCATATACAACTCCATCCCTTCCCACTATCTACTTATTTGCATAATCCAAATCAAAGAATGGTTAAGTTTATCTATAGAAAGGTAAAACTAAAAAAAATACTCTTTCAAACATACAAATACTAATATAAAAATTGATATTTTCTTTAATAAAGTGTTGTAACCTATACAAGCCCCATTGGCATCCAAGAAAACCGAGCTAGATCAAGGAGTTGACAAGAGCATCAATATCTTTATTTTGTAACATTCCACAAGGTTCTATTTAAATCTTGAGTGGTCCCTATTCCCCACCAATGTGGGTATGAATATTCTAATCAAGGATAAATCTCCATAGAATGCCTTTTTTTTTCAAGGAATGTCGATATAAATAAAAACATCTTGGGATTTGTAATTATATTAAAGAAACATAATGAGCAAGCGCATTTGAGTCATGCTCCTGTCGATTGTGAATTGTGTTTGGTTGTTTGAGAGATTTATTAGATAGAAGCAGTTAGTGGGGTGTATTGTCAATGTGTATTGTTTTTTAAAAATAAAATATTACACATGGTGTTTCCATTTTTCCTTTTTATTGTAAATCTTTGATGTGAGCTAAAGCCTTATTATAAGAGGAAACCTAATTTAAATATTATTGTTTACAAATATTTATGAATAGAAATATATATTCATAAAATTAGCATTGTATGATTAGGGATCACATAACTTGAAAGTTTATACAAATAATTGTGCATATAGCAATTTACATGTATTATCATAAATAGTTATGCAACTGAAGTTTATAGTTAGTGTGATGATAATTTTTTGAAAAAAACTAGGGGAGAGGGGCCCATAGTGGAGCGGGGCTCAATAGTGAGAATATAAGTAGTCCTAAGTGGGCCCCATAGTGGAGCACCTTAATATCCAATTGCAAAACACTTTTTATCCATAAAATACACAAACTAACAAATCATGTGATGCCACATCAGTGCACCAACAAAACATGACTTAGTGCACCACTTATCGGTCTCACTTTTTTTTTGGCCCTTTTTGGATACCTCAACAAAAAGCATGTTGATGTGGCATCATTTTTTATGATGTGACTCTAAAACGAAATATAGAAGCACACAAGTTGCCAAATAAACTGCTATACAAAATTGGGAGTGATTTGAAATTTTCACATAAGATTTTGAGGAACGCAAAATTAGGGTGCTCCACTATGGGCCCCTCTCCCCTAATAGATTTGTATCAGACATTTTCAAGCACAAAAGATATTGGTTGTCTAGATGGTAAAAATGCAATATTGTTCCCTTTTGTATCTCATTTGCTGCCTGCAAAATATTGAGATAGTTGTTAAAAAATTATTATTGTATTATAGAAGAATATTGAATGAATAGATAGAAGCATATAGAAAAAATGTTTGGAAAATATTGTACTAACCTTTTCAAAGGATGTGTTGATTATTGTTGAACGAGATTGCAGGTTGTGACCCCTTATTTTGTGGTTGGCTTTTTTGTTGATCCCCGACTTGGTTTCAAGTTGTAAATGGCTTGATTCAAATCTCCTTAGATTTTAAGTTCTTTTGTATCCTATCCAATTTCTATTGACTTATAGTACTTGTTACTCTTTCAAATGCTTTAAAAAATCTACAGATAGACTGTACTCCATAACATCCATTAGAAAAACTCAGTATTTCCTCATTTTTTGTTAAGACAGTGCCAAAAAGCATATTGTTTACATATAATTGTAAGATTCTTTTAAGAATATTTCTGCTAAAAGATGGGGAAAGAAAACAAAGGATATAGCTTCATTGTGCATATAAACCAACAAAGTGGTTATTTTATTAAAGATGTGAAAATAAATTATAAACAATAAGGCAACCATCAGTTTCATATAATTAGTTTGAACCAAAAGTGTGATATAAATATATATGAGAAAAAAGGAGATAAATGGCAATCAGTTCGGACACACAGTTCTCCAAAGAACAGGCCCTTCAAGCACAAAATTTAAGCATCTGCAACTATACATACTTCAAGTGTTCGAGGCTAGAAATGTAGGCCCTCATAGAGAATCAACTCCAAGCCTTCACATAATTCATATTCCTTAAAAAATTTGGACTAAAATCCATTCTATTTGACACAAACAAAATCTAACAATAATGATAACTAAGAAGGAATAAAGCCCAGAAAACTTCATGACATGCCTTGGTACCAAGATCTGTAAGAGCTATCGCCATGTTGTTTGTAGCAATTTCAAAGTTTGGTGACACAGCTAGACACCTGTCAAAAACAAATTTCTGGCACATCAAAAGAAGTTCTAGATCAAACACAGGTACAGTATCTTCACAAAATGACATGACACACAGTAATCACATAAATTTCTACCTTTCGTAGCATGCAATGGCAGCATCCAAATCACCACGATTCTTATATATGACTCCCATGTTGCAATATGCTTCAGCATACATAGGTCTTTGCAATACAGCATTTTCATAGCAGCTAAGTGCCATATCATATTGCATCATTTCTGAGTACACAACCCCTAAATTGTAATAAGCAGGCTGTATTACCAAACATAGACAGCACAGATTACATAACTCTATATTGAATATTGATCGTGCTTTAGAATTCCAATAAAGAGAACAGAAAGGATAAAAATGAAAATACTAAACTCTTTTTGGCATAATTAAAATCCTTTAGGTAATAGGAGAATTTGATATTTCCACTTACAGCATAGCGGCTATCAGCTTTCAGGGATTCATAATATTTCTGAATCCTTTCGTGGACATTTCCAGCAAGTTTCAAACTGGTCCCAATATTGGTCAAGACAATTGCTAGGTATTCCGCAGCAGGCTTGTATGTAGGATCCACAACAATAGCTTTCTGATATGCCTGCAACCGATAAATAGATAGCAAGCAAATTCAAATTATTTATGACCTTGCACAAGCAAAGAATTTTATATGACACGTGCTAAATGGCAAAGACTAACAACTCATAACCACAGATTAATTAGCATCTGTGATACCAAGTTCACCAGGAACCCCTGCCGATGGGCCAGGTTCTGGTGCTGTTCTGGATCCGGCTTGGGTCCAGCCCCAAAGCTGACCTTTTGATTTGGGTACATATGAGACACACCAGGGCCAAATGGCCAGGCCGGGGGCCACTTCCTGGGCAAACCCAGCAATCACCCACAAGAGTTTTTAAAAGAGCAGATTTTTTTTTGTTTTGAATATTTGTAAAAACAAAAAATATATAAATAACAAAACCTAAAGAACCTTAAGAGTGCATTTTTTTGGAGGATTTGGAGCTTATTGAAAAGTTAAAACTATCAAGGTCCCTATGGCCTCAAAGGCCTAACCTAGTTTGGGGTTTGTGCCAGGGGCTCTGCCACTCAACCCCACACTATATCACAACAAAGTTGCTGCCCCCAAACCCCAAGTCTAAGTCTAAAACACAAAAAATATAAGTTTCTTGGTCAGTGCCAGATGGAAAAGAAGCATATTTTTGTGGAGTTTTAAAAAAAAATTCAATTATACCTCAATTAACTGAATTCCATTTACTCTTTTGGTTTGCCAAGTCAATTTCAAATCAGCATGTAATGCTACTATGATATAAACCATTTTGATAACATTTATGATTTGAAAATTGACATTGCCTCTCACATATGTATTCAATATGTATTCAATTTTGTATATTTTGTATAAATTATGGGTATTTTTATATATTTTTACCAAGGAAACCAGGGACATGTCCCCTGCGCTTTTTAAGGTGCCCCCAAATTGGAGACGTTCTGTGGATGCAGGGACGCCTTGAAAATGAACTTGGGCAATCCCCTAAACCCTTCTGCTGACAAGAAATCTTTTCAAATGTCTGGAAAATAATGAATTCAGATGGCCACCTAGAAAAGTCAGACAAAAATTAAAAAAGTTTCCAAATTGTCTTCTTCTAATGTGAAATACATGAGGACCATCACAAACATGAATAATGCATTACCAAGTTTACTTAATCTTTACGAATTCTTATCATTAGATATATACTCCTTCAGCCATCAAATAATAAATGAATTTCTTTTAACAGAAAGAAGAAAGATGTTACAAACTTATAAGATAGAATACAAGAAGCTGAAGATGCAAGGTGGCAGGGACAGAAGTGGAACCACACAACTGAATGACCACTGAGATCTGACATTATTTCAGTGCAACGGTTCATCAACTTGCACCTCATACCAAAGGATTTTTCTGACATTTTGCCAATATAGCCAATTGTCAAATGACATTGCAAAAACCCTTTCATTCTGGCTTCAAGCCAAATGTTTTGAATTCACTCATGCTGCTAACCACGGACAACAACATTATCAACCACAATAAACTCCTGGATAACAATTTATATAACAATCCTCTTATACCTGTAATTTGTAACAAAGTTTTACTGGCGGCTTAATATAACTGAGGGTCAATCGATGGCCTAATTTACAAATCCTATGGCCAGGTATGTGGCAAGAAAGATAAACTTTATACAGACAGCCAATCAAATGAAAAATCATGCATAGTAGATCAGCTAATTACTTCTCAACTCAAAAGGCCAATATTTGTACGACGAATGACTAGTTGCTTGGCCAACATCTTCATAGCATAATATAATTAGCATAAAATATTATATTATGTATATCTTGTATTTTCTGGGATATTTTTCATGTCATTGAAGTAACAAAGATCAAATCTATCATTAAGATAGGATCAAGTTTTGAAGAATTTCCATACACTATAAAAATTACATTCTCACTAATATAGATTGAGAAAAAATCAAATTAATTTGTAAAGAATTTATATGTTCTAATCAAATTTCTAAAACGGAAATAAAGGAGAGAAAAGGTTCAAGAATCTAATTTTCTAAAAGGCACAAATATACTCAAAGGTTGTAACTAAACATCATAATCGATTTGTATTTCACCATAATTATTCACAATTACAAATGAATAGGTGCAAACTTTAAAGAAAATTTTCAAATCACAAAAATATCATATTATTCGCAAAATATCATATAATATGCAAAAAATGGAACAATGTTAATGATATTTTGAACAATATTGAAAAAATTTGCAAGTCACTTCAGATATGTAAAATAACATATGACTTAATTGACATCAAAATCACAACTCTACAAGTGTACATGAACAACATTTACCAGTTTAAATGAGAAAAACACGAAAGAAGTAGATTAATGACATTGCTTGTCCCACAATTATCCACAATTCTCAATTTATTAAAATAGATGATCGATGGTATTTTTATTGACAAAAGATGCCAAAATCCATTACAAATCATTGATTAAGATTACATCTTAAAGATAGACAATTAAAATTCAAAATGCTCAAAGATATCCAAAAAAGTATTTTCATATTTATTGAAGGCTTCACAGAGAAATCCCCTTGCATGACAATATTATTTCCGACAATATTATGGAAATATTAGATGAGTACAAAAGTTCCCACTAATATAATGGTTTGGATTCTCATGTCAAACTACTCAAACAAGAATTGAATGACATGCCACAGAATCAGTCTACGTAATTCCACACCCCATAAGAGCTCCAATCCAACATTAAAACTCAACCCTATAATTTAGGGTTTTCCAATCCCACCTAACCCTATAATTTAGGGTTTTCCAATACCACCTATAACACAGTGTAGCAAATCTTACCATGCGCATACTAAGCAACTTGTCCATCAACGCCATTGTAAAGCAAACTGCAGACTGCAAACCACCAATACCCTCCAAATATTTAACCATCAATTACGAAAAAGAATAAACCAACAATCAATTTTTGTCTTATTATGCTATTCAACTGTGACTATCAATCTTTAAATACTTTAAAGAGAATAGCTGCTCACACTGTGTGCGTGATGACAAATTTGTTAAGCTCATGGGAAAACTGTGATTTTCTTCCGTGTTAGTGTATAACATGCCCACTCACAACGCGTGAAGTGATTGTGTGTAACCTATTAATTAAGAATAATGGTATGCAAGTATACGTCGATTTAATCAAACAATTTGGAAATAAATGATTATTGTTTACTATTCTGCTTTCAAAAGTTTGCTCCCTTAGCCGTTTTCCAGTTTATTAATTTCCCCTTTTCTAAGGAGTTAGAAGAGTATTTTTGCCCTAAAATTGTGAATACCATTATGAGGGCACAAAAATAACATTATGAGGGCACAAAATGACATTTTTTGAAAGTTTCAAAAAACCTTGAGTTGTGTTATCGGATGGTGAGGATCTAAGATATTGCTAAGGATATGGATGAGGCACAATATGTTGGGATTTTTCCAATTATGACAAATCTCTTTCTTGACCCAAGACACATGTGAGGGTGGGGGAGTTTTTTCTCATGTGGCTCAAAAAAAATAGGTGTGCTTCATTTTTGTCTAATATGGTCAATTCTTACCTATTATATGACGATAGAGAAGATGTGGTTCATCAAATTTCGGTAAAATTTACATGCCTTCTTGATCACTTGCATGTTGCTAAGAAGAGGTAACAATTTTTGTTGGGCATTATGAAGGAGATAGTGAAAGGTTTGAAGGTGACTTTAGCTGTGGAGGTAATTTTTGCCTTCTTAGAGTGGAGTGTTGTGACATTAATGGTTTAGAAAATGTGGTGATGCCGGCCTCGCATGGTAAGGTGGTCTCTTATGATAAATGTAAAGGTTTTGTGGAGGGGTATTAAGAGATAATAGAATTTCCCTAGCGCCCATTGCAAGACTAGACAAAAACCTTGGATTCTTTGTTCAATTTTGTGGGGAGGATGCTTTTTTATAGTTAGGGTATTGCAATGCTATTTTGTTATGGTTAGTTTGGTTTGTTTTATTCATGGTTTAGTTTGTAATCATTAGTAAAGTTATAGGGTCAAGGCTTTCTTCTATAATGTTGTAGGCTTATCTTGGTTGTTATGGTCAACCTCTCATCAATTTGATAGCAAATTTTATGGTTTTAAATTGGTTAATGTTTGTAGACCAAGTCATTGTAATGACACCAACATCTAGGGTTGTTACTCTTTTTTATTCTTGAACTGCTAGGCCTTCTAGGTTTATATATATATATATATATATGCTCATGTTAATGTTAAGTAACAATATTTTTGTCTTGGGTGATGCTTTTTTAAGATCCCTGAAATCACTACAAATTCATACAAGACCACTAGGTTTTATAGCAAGTACTATATTAGATATCCATGGTGAGTAATCAATTGATTATATAAAACCTACTTTTAACATCTTCTCAAGTTCTTCCATCATTAAAGAAGCTTTTAGGTGCATCTTGTGAATTTTTTTCTTGGCAAGTTTTGCATTGGGCTCTAGAACAATAGTATTCATTAACTATGCGATTAGATATGCCCAAAATGTCTTAATATGACCAAGTGAACACATCACTAAAATATTTGAGTAAAGTGATGAATATTATGTTGTCCATTAAAATTTGATTAAGAAATTATCCATTTTTAAGACCATTTATTTATATTTTATATCCATCTTGATACTTAGAGTGCCCCCTACTATTAGCATGCTATTATCCTCTATGAATGGTTGGTGGGTAAAGTGTTAAGAACATTGCTCAATGAAGGAGCATCTTCCCCAAAGTATGAAGAAACCTTAAAGACATATATGAAGCCTTTATCATGATGAAACATAGACAAGTAATCATTAGAAATTTGATTTTAGTAGAGGAGTTATATCGAAACAACCTTCGTAGACCCATTCAAGATAAACTAATAATAGGTTTGCATCACTACTTGTGGCACATGAATCTTCAATTCCTCTAGTGTTGTTCATCTTAGGTACTTTGATTTGTTTTATTATGACATGTTTAAATCCAAATCCTCTTATCTTATACCCAAACTTTTAGGGGATGACATATCCTTTATCATACTAGTGGTCAATTTATATGAAGGCAAGATACATTTATATCGATGGCTAGTTCTAGATCTAGGAGAAATATTAATCATTATAATATGCATTCAATTAAGAATCCAAAGGTCGTTTATTATGTGTATCAAGATCTTCAATTAAAGTGGGGAGGAATAATCCATGTGTTTGTTTCTATGCTTTGTTCTATCCTATGATGTGAAGTTAAGAGAACCCTAATTTTTCTTATAATTGGCATAATGTGTAGGTGGTTATGAGAACTTCTTGATGGTTCAATAGTCATATTAAAGTAGGTTGGAGATATTATGGTTCAGTCCTTTTCAATGATATGGAAAAATTTGAATAGGTTTCATTAGTTGCAACTACACATCTCTTTTTTTTATGAATGTACTTGATTACAATAGTTTTTTGATGGAATGACACTCATATTATGAATCTAAGGATTCCTTAAAAGGATGTACACTAAATTTTTGGGCATCACATGGAACATCATACTAAGCAAAATAGGTGCAAAAGAGATAGGTAGAGCAATAAAGCCAATAGATTTTTGTATTACATTTTCAAACCCCTTAATGATTACCTTGGATTCGAGGAGATAAGAGTAGTCAATTTGAAGTACTAATAGAAAATGCTTACCACAAATATTCAATCTAGATCTATTGTCCACTAAGGACCTTTTAACCCTAATGTATTCATACCTAATCATAATGTACAATGGTTTAGTGCTCCAAACTATACCCCACAATCTTGGAGAATGCACTCAAGACCTAAACTCGGGGACATGTTAGTTTAGACGAACAAGGAAAGACTCATGATTAGTGTAAGAAAATATGGGCTAATTACACGAGTGGATAACTCTTCTACACATACAAATTTATAGAGAAAAGGAGGGTGTCCGTAGACATTTTTGTAGGACAATCAAAGTGAAATGAATACTATTATTGGTCACATAGCTTAGCCACACCCTCTACATAATGATATCCCAAATATTTGTCACTAAACACCCCTTATACTAGCTTAGTAATCATAAAATTAAAAATCTCTCAACATTTGTTATATGTTATATATGCAATTAAAAATGTAAATAGGATTTATATCCCCAAATGTGACTTTATTCACAATATCATGCTCCACATATAACCCTTAAAACCTAAAATACATAACCCTCTAAAGATAGCTAATAAGTAAAGAATCTCAAAATACATGGCAAAGGCAAATGGTATTGGATTATGTAGACTAAGAGGAAGTTAACTAAACTAATCCTATGAAGAACATATATTGTATTTAAAAGATCAAAGGATCAAATGCTAAAAGGATAATTGCCTTAATCCACTGGTGACATAGTTGAGATTTAAAAATAGGCACAAACACACATGTAAATCTAAGCCTAACAACAAAATATGAATCAACATAAAATAAAGAACTAGAAATACATTTCAAAATCCTCTCACTCTGGCTATAATTTCATATAATCACAATTATGAAACTCAAATTTTTTTTACCTAGCCATATATACTTTAACAATCAATAGCTAATCAAAGAAACCCCATTGGTATTTTGAAAATGATCTTCAAAGACTTTGAAGAAGTTGTACATCTATTGCAACAATTAACTAATAAAAAATTATTATTATTATAACCTAATATTATTAGGGATCATGCCCTTATAACTTTCACATATTTTTCTAAAATAAGGTTATAAAACCTTGTGCTTATTATATATTTTTTAAAGCATACACCATTTAATAATCTATTAAATTATTAAATTATTAATTATTTACAAATGGCAGTCTTGAATGGGTGTGGCAACTATCTTTTGAAATATTTTAGCACCTCTCCTCCTATATTTAAGGAGTTTCTCTCTCATTGAGAGATGATGTATATATCTGAGAGAATTTAGTGCACAAGAGGCTTTATTGGCCATGTGAAAGTGAGAAGTAGATTCCTCGGGTTCAATTTGTTAATTTACAAACAATAATAAAAAAAATTATTGATGTTTTGTGGGATTTTTACTAGCAATGGGTTTTCTCATGAAAATTATTGTGTGTTGTGTAATATTGTCTCAATTATATTTTTTATTATTAACTCTCAATTTATATAAAAAAAAATTTATCAATGATTACCATGGCTTAAATATATTAAAAATTTTAACATGGCATCAAAGGCTCTTAAGGCTACAATAATGTTGATTAAGAATTAACATTATTATTAATTACTATTACAAAAGTACCTTATATAATGAAAAATATATATTTTTATACAAATATATACTCAACATGTTGAGCACAACTTTTGTGTTCCCATATTCTTTTTAGAAGAAAAATGAGATAAAGAACATAGACAAACATACTTTATCTCTCATGTTTAATTACGGTCATGTTCTATAAGGGATACATTTAAATCCAGATAAAATAAGAAAAATAAATTTATAAATCAAATATATAAATATTTATTTTTATAAAACCTTGTCACATGAATGAATGGGTCTCGATTATGGGATGTTACACCCATAGGGTGCCCTCACATTGTTAAGAGCATCTCCTATTCTTCAAACCCTAGAATACCCAAAATCATTGGAGTGAATCATCCCATACAATAGATAGTTCTACCTCTCCAAATTCTTCTACATTGTGCTATGTTGTTATTTCCTCTCTAAACAAGTATGATAAGTTAATACCTCCATTTTGATATCAAATGGTGGCTCCACCTTACAAACAAGGAAACCCCGCAACTACAACGTAATAAAATAAACTATAACAAAACAAACAAATTAAATGGAATAAACTTAAAGATTTTTACACACAATTGCATCATCATTATCATTTCTATTTTTACTGCATATAAAACTCCATCCCTTCTTGCTATCTACTTATTTACATAATCCAAATCAACACAATGGTTAAGTTTATCTATAGAAAGGTAAAACCAAAAAACTCTTTCACAACATAAAAATACTCTAATATAAAAACTGAAATTTTCTTTAATAAAGGATTGTAACCTATACAAGCCCCATTGACCTCCAAGAAAAGCATCAATATCTTTATTTTTTAATATTCCACAAGGTTCTATTTAAATCTTTAGTGGTCCCTATTCCCGACCAATGTGTATATGAATATTCTAATCAAGAATAAATCTCCATAAAATGCCTTTTTTTAAGGAATATAGATATAAATTAAAACATCTCGGAATTTGTAATTATAATAAAGAAACATAATGAATAATAAAAGAAGAAAAAGATTACTCAAACATTTTAGCGTACCTCCTTTTTCCTAAAAGAAATAAAATGCTAGATAAGGAAAGCCCATAAAGATTCCTAAGGTTCAAGTAAGAATAATGTAAGTAATCTATAATGGGTTTTATTTAAGTGCATAATGTATGTAAGAATTCAAAAAAAAAATTATATTAAAATATTTTTTTATCTAATTTATTAAATTAAAATATCTTATTTATCTAATATACAATGATTTTGTAAATTTTTAATCTATTTTTAATATCAAAAAATTAAATATAATTTAAGTTTTATTATTAGATTTTGCTATCCATTAATGAGGAACTATCATTTAATAAAAAATTTAAATCCATTTTAAAACTAAATAAATATATAAATAGTGTGTTTTGTTTTTAAAATCTATTTTTCAATACCATTTGCATGTATAGAATAAGATGACTTATACTTAATGTATGTTGATTTATAATAGTAGGAAATCTAGAGCCTCTCTAATGTCTAATTAACTTGGTACTACTAAGTATACACACCACTCAGAGGACCTAAGAATCCTTAACTGAACAGTTCATCTTTCACAAGAGGTTGCATTTAATTATCAACTAGGGACTCATAAACTTTATATAGTACTGGTAAAATATATCATTTCACAAATCCTAGACACATCCTACATCAATGGAGTATAGGCAAATGCACATATACAAAAGACAGTAAAGGCTAGAAAATGAAGTAAATTGCTAATTCACAAAACAAGGGAAATGAATATAAATTGTTACCTTATGCTATGGGTGCCTAATGCTTAAGACTGTAATTGTCAACTATTAAAATTGTAGTGTCCTAACCTAGCTAGTTCCTCTGGAGTATGAAACCAACATGAAGCTACAAAATTCAATTCAAAACTATAGAATGGAATTCATAAATTACAACACATGCATATAACTAGAAACTACTAATCGAACTCAAAAATGCATTATTTAATCTAATAGAAAATGAAGTGGGTTAGTAGTACCTCAAGTGGCCCTTGCTTGAGTTGTTGCTTCCACGGAATTTATCAAACTCACTTAATCAGAAAATCATGATATCAAACTAATTTTCTTTATTACATTCTAACACTGAACTCTTACATATAATCCAATAGGAATCTGATGAAGATCTCTTATTCAATAATACATATTCTATTGTTGCAACTACTAAGTAACAGATAAACAACTAACTAGCAATAATCAACTTATCAACTATATTTTCTCCTCGACGGAAGATCCCACTATATAGGGTCTATGAGGAGTTCTATTATATTCGTGGAATGAAAACAAACTCATAAAACAACCACCAACTCTCCCTCGACGATAGGAAGAGGACTTAGTCTGAAACATAAAACAATAACTATAAAGCAGGAGTGGATAATCCAAACTAGAATTTTATGCCTAACAATTTAACTGCTTAACAAACACATGTTCTTGAGAACAACCTTGTCATAATTAGTCTTGCTAAGAGTAGACTCCTTCTCCTAGTTGTCTTATTTGGCAAGCAAGAGTATTATGTGGTGACTCACGGCTGCTCATTAAATGATCACCTTCGCTTCCTTCTAAAAGTGTCGCACCTTGGCCATTTGACTTCTTCTCTACAACCATCTGTAGTCCTTATGCTACAAACTAAAAAAACTGGTTGTTGCGGGTTGATAGTCCTTCTTGCTGCAAGGTGTTAGTCTCATTCCTAAGGCATCTACATTATTAACAATCATAAATTAAATATAGAATCATCCTAAATTTCATAGACATTCATGCATTCATACAGACATATATCAACATAACATATTTCCATTTTCACATAGTTAAAATTGATTAAAAGTGTATAAAAGGCATATAAAAGGTATGTAAGGTCTTGGTAATGTCTTTGAAACTTGGAAGAATAAATTATTAAAGCATAAAACAATAAATGAAAACTAGTCAATGATTGAGCTCATCAGGAATCATTCTCAAAATAGTTTGTAATGTCATCTAAAAATAATAATTGATAATATTTAGATCTTGAAATAATCCTTGAATTATTCAAATTTTAGAAGGTAAAGGTAATTTCTAATTTGTCTTGATAAACTTATCATCTCTAATTTGTTAATGGGTGCATGTAGAACTATTTTGTGATCTCAAGCTAACTTTAAATTATAATTATTATGGGAATAACTTGTCTAGCATGGATTGTGAATCAAGCCTTATTTGCACTAACCAAGGGTATGATAAGGGAAAACAATAACCATACTTAATGAACCAATGTAACTCATTTGGGATATCCTAATATTAAGATATTTAGATCTATTAGCAAATTCAAATCTTATCTTTAATTCTTTGTTATTCTTGATACAATATTCATGAGCACTATGTGGATAATGCTATGTGTTTAGAACTTGATGTAGGGAATATAAACCATATCCAAAGCTTGAAGATTGTGCTAAAATCTTAAATACTAAGGTCATTTAATTTTGGAATTTCCTTAAGATTAGCAACCTCACTATAAGGGACTAAAGTCTATATCATGTTTATGCTTGAATGTTTTTCTCAAGTGATCATTTATACAAGTTAATCGAATTCTTACCCATAAGTAATTCTCAAGTCCCCTTCACAATGAAGTAACCCAATTACGTGTGCCTCAAAATTAGTTTCCCTCTAAGCACTTAATATTAGGTTTTTAAATAATGAGTTTGAGTATCTATCTTTTAGAATGACTCCCAACATTAGATCCTTTAATCGATGTCCTATGTTGAAGAGCTTGGTTGAACTTCTAACCTTCCTTATATTAACTCTTACCCTTGCATCCTTGTTATTATCCTCGTGAAAAGGTTCATTGACCTTGTGTTGATGGTTCTTATTTTTATAAATTCCTTGGTTACGATTTTATGCTCATTACACTATATTATTTTTTAGATTTTTTTTCAATAATTCATTTCCTCACATCCTTTATATATTTGGTATCCTCAACCCCTAATATTTCCCTTCATATATACTTTTAGAAATAGTGATGTAGATATACCTTTATTTTCTTGTTTTTGCATGAGGTATGATGTAATTCTAATCCTCAACTTGTGGTATGGATTATGTGGTATGCTTGGTCCTTGACTCTTGATAATTTCTTTAATACATATTTTGAATTTTATGATGCATGGGCATCTTAATTTGCTTATTTTTTGCATGTTGAAGTATTCCTAACCCCCTTGGAACTCTACAACCCTTGTATTTTGAGTTTTTCACTTCCACCTACCTTCTTGTATGATATATACCACTATTAATGACTACATTTGATGTTGCAAATGATTTAAAGGCTATTTCGCCTAAAAAATAGTTTCCCATCTCAAGGGAATGAATTTTCATGTAACTCAAATGAGTAAAAGATAAAGATGACCATGTATTCATTCATGTGATGGTTGATTTATTTATGCAAATGGTTTGCATGCAAGCTTAGGACAATATTTCAATAGATTTTTTATGATTCAACCTTTTCTACATGCAACATTGATGGCATCAAATTCTTAGTTGATTCCCAAAAGGATTCAATGATAAAACAACAATGCTATAAATACTAGTTCTCTGATCTTTTAAAAGGTTGGTCATTTTTTTCATTTTCACATGATTGCAATATCAAAGAGCTTCTAAGGTTCCAAATATTGCAAGTATAATTGCCATTCAAGCATCTCATTGTGAAAATAATGAGGAGGTAGCTATTATGCAATAAATATTTGTAATTGAATGTCTACTCAACCCATTGTAATTTTTAGGAAAACTTTCAAGAAACAATGTGTGACAAACTCTTCTTAGCTTAGATTTTTCTCTCACCATATTTGTCAATGTGAATGTAATATTGGTTTGATAAGAATAATAACACTTTGATACATTGTATACATTTTGTGTAGTGGCTATTTCCTTATTGAATATGAACTTTTGGAGGTTTGGAGAAGGATTATTAAGCATGTTTAGTTATATATATCACATCTCTTTTTTCATTTCTAAGTATTGTGTCTTATAGTAATTGCAAAGTTGTAATGTATAATATAAGGCACCAATATTTGAAGTGATTGACCCTCCATACACCATTAAAATGAATAACTTCATTAACTAGTAGTTTAGGAGGAGGGGTTAGTTTTAATGTATTTCATGGTTTATTATTTTAACTAGAGAAACATCTCTAGCGAACCTTGAAGGATTTTTAGATTAAGAGAATTGTGTCCATACCTACATATTGCATTCTTGTAGTGATGTATTTATCAACTAAGTAGAGGTCATATGTGTAGCAGGTATTTCCTTGTTCTAGTAGCCACTTTTTGAACTAGGAATACACTAGACACTACTATGATTGTTTCTATCTATATATCTTTGATTGTGATTAAATCTTGTTCAAGATAACCTTTAGGAACACCCTTATTGGTCTAGGTAAGCCCAAGGTGAAGGAGAGATTATACACTCTCATTAATTGGCCTATAATTACTCACTCTTTGTTGATGAGTTGATATATTCATCTTCAAGAATGACATATTCATGTGTAACAACCCAAGCCATCTAACCTAAAATTCCACATTTTTTTCTTCTTCTTCTAACTTAATAAGTTTTATTTTATAAGTATACTTAGGTACTTCTATCCATATAGGATAGGTATTTATCAAATCAGCCAATTATATGGTTTAGTCATTTGTTTATACAATCCATCTATCCATTTATCTAGAAGAGGCATCCACCCAAATGGGGTAGGCATTTATCACAAAGACAGGTATGTGCTCTAGCTAAAGTCTAGACTCATTGGGACTAATTGATCTTGATTCACTTCCCTAAAGACCACAATTCCTATTGGAAGACACTGAGGTTTTCATTGTTTAGGGGTATGTATTTAATAATCAAAGGCTTGAATCTCACCTTGAAATTCAGCCTAAAGCCTCAAGGAAATCAAGAAATCCATACATGATTCTTCCAAGTATAGTTTGAATGTATTTTATTTTAGTAATCCCTTGGACATGTGGTTTTTTCTAAATTTCTCTAAATGATATTTTAACAATCTCACCCTAAACCTCGTCCTTGAATGTTTGAGTAAGGAGAACATCCTTCATTTCCCAAACTGCCTACATACCCTGTTTCCAAATAGGATCAGGACATAAAATATATACTTCTATTTTGTATTCTAAGTTTGGTTTGAACTATTTATGTGGGTATGTAACCCTTTCTAGGGTTCTATTTCCTAGATAGTTCCTCTTTAACTATTGTTAGATTCTTCAAGAAGCGAGAATTGAGCTAGGATCTAATGTTAGTCATAGATCACATGCACTCCAATTGATAAATGATTGAATATAAAAATAGTGGAATGAAGAAAGAAATTTGAGAATACTCTTAATACTCTCATCGAGCTATCACTAAAATAATGAAGGTGAGAGTAGAGTGTTGTATATATAGAAAAAACATGGCATATACATCCAAGGGGTACATTAACTCCTACCCATAAAAGGTGGGATTTTTTACCTACTTGGTAAATACCAAAACATGTGGGATAACCTCCTTAGGTGAAGACAAAAAAGAGAGGTTATGAGAGGTGGCACATAAAGCCAAAATAGGGTGAGAAACTCAACTACCCCATAACCTAAAGGAAAGAATAGTTGTTATGAGAGGTGGCACAACAAGCAAAAAGAGGGTGTATAACTCAACTGCCCATGTGTGGGAGAGAGTGACACATGTAGCTGATGTATTTTGCCACATTTCCCTGTATTAACCATATCTAATAGACCTAAGAAATCTTAAATAATATGTGTAGGAAAAATGAAATACCCTAACATAAGGAAAATAAAAAACCTACACTAACACCCCCTTAAGTGTAGCTTAGGTGGGTGCAAATACGAGTCTCGACAAATGAAGTTTGATGAGGTACCCATGTACATAGAGATCCCCCAAAAGAAGCCCCCCACAATAGGAATATCCCCCCCTAAATAGACAGAGAAAATACGCCCCCCAAAGTAGACAAAGAGACAAAAAATAAGGACTAAAAGAACCTCCTAAAGTAGAACATATCGTACCCATAACAAAGCTCGCAAATGAGGAACATGCTTTCTATGAAGGGTTTGGTGAAGATGTTTGCAATCTGATCCGATGTAGAACAATAATTAAGATTAATTATGCCTTCTTAAATCATCTCCCTCATGTAGTGCATATGTATCTTTATATGCTTTGTCCTCTGATGAAGAACCAAATTCCTTGAGATTTGTATAACACTCTAATTATCACAAAATATAATTATAGGATTTTAGAATGCAATGCCAAAATTTATGAGATATTTTAAATCCAAATAGCCTCAATAGTGGCATTAATTTCCCCTTGATACTCGACCTTTATCAATGAAAGAGAAATTATAGAATAATTCTTGCTTGACCAACAAATTGGACTAGAACAAAGTGACAAGCAATACCTTGAAGTAGACATGTGATCTTAAGAATTGGCTTTCCCAATTTGAATCGTGTGTCCCACGAATTCAATATCCATGCTTGCTACATATTGAATCCCATAATTGTGATTTCCCTCAATATAGTTTAGGATCCACTTATTTTCTTTCCAATGCAACTCATTTGGATCCTGTATGAATTGAGAGACCATGCCCATAACATATCGAATATCATGTCTCATATGAGTCAAGTAAATGAGACTCCCAACAAGCTATTGGTATAAAATACCATCAACTAAGGGTGAAGAACACTTAGCCTCAAGTTTGATCCCTAATAGAAATGGAGTCAATGTACGCTTGTAGTCATCAATACACAATTTGGAGAGCATATCAAGTGCATACTTGGGCTGTCCAAGGAAGATACCAAAAGATGATTAAGTGATCTCAATCCACAAGAAATAATGCAAAAGACACAAGTTTGACATAAAATCTATCATGTAAAGCAATTTTTACTACCTTGATGGTGGATGAGTGACTCCTTGTGATAAAAAAGTCATCAACATAGAGAACCAAAAATGTGAGAGTGTCATCTTACTACAAAATGTATGCATTTGGATCAAAATGACATCGAGTGAACCCAACTATGGTTGCTTTATCTACTCTATGTAAATTTCCTCCTAAAGGTCGTCGTGAAGAAAGGAATTCTTCATATCTATCTGATGAACTTCCCTGTAATGGGCGACAATTATAGCAAGGAAAAGTTATATGGAAATCATTTTGGCAACTAGTGAAAATGTCTCAAAGTAGTCAATCCTTGGAACTTGGGAGAATTGTTTTAAACTTAGGAAGAGGGACAAGATATCATGTGTGATTTCTTTCCAAGGAACCAAATTCTTCCTACATTGTAGCATCCCACTTGGGGATACCCGAAGCTTCTTGAAAATATTATGAATCAAAATCTGAAGTTGTGACCTTATTCTTCTTATGTATGATGGATCACCAACCTAGTTACATGTTGAATCTAATGTTTGTCGAGCCTAAAGAGGTGTTGAGGCTGGAGATTCTAGAGAAGAATCATCAACCTTTGAATGATGACTAGGAGATAAATGTGAATCCTCATCATTATTGTTATCGTATGAAATGGAGGAAGAAGACTCCTCGCCA
The DNA here is from genome assembly GCA_007258455.2 of Sequoia sempervirens. Taxonomy (NCBI): domain Eukaryota; kingdom Viridiplantae; phylum Streptophyta; class Pinopsida; order Cupressales; family Cupressaceae; genus Sequoia; species Sequoia sempervirens. Next base: position 74,810 of record VDFB02059705.1, on the reverse strand, counting down.
ATAGGTAACTCCTTTTCAAGCTTGGACTGGTCAAAAATCCATAGTTAAGCACTTTTGAGTGTTTGATTCTCTTGCATGGGCCAACATTCTTGTAGAGAAACACAAGGCTATGGATCCACAAAGCAAGCCTTACATATTTTTTGGGTACCCAGATGATGTCAAAGGTTATAGGCTTATCCATCCCACCACTCGTGAGTTTTTCATTGATAGAAGTGTTCATTTTGAGGGGAGCCCTTCCAGTTCTTCTCATGATGATTAACAAGATGCATCCATGGAAAACTCCATCAAAAAATAAAATAAAATGCAACCCTGAAACCATGTCTTGTTGACTAAGCTACTACAAGTAACAGTAGTTCAAATGGCTAAACTATTTATGCCAAAAAAAACTCACCTCATCTGAATGAGTGAGTAATATTATTGAATAAGAGGTAGGAAAAAAGTGAGAAAGTTGATATAGTCTTGATTGATGATCTTATTTTCCCATGATAGTTGTAGACCCATGATGTATTTCACTAATTTCCACTATATCTGGTGTGAAATCAATTCGCTTGCCAAAACAATGTGAGTGATTTGATAAACATATAGGAGATTAGTTGATAAAGATGGAACACAAATAACATATTTAAATGTTCCTTCTCCTACATTAATACACCCTCTCCCATGCACTTCAATAGGAATTCCATAACACATTAGTATTGTAGGAATAGAACATGGCTCTAAAGAGGTGAAATCATCTTTTGAAGAATTCATGTGGTGTGAAGCACCTGAATCAATGATCCAATAATTCGGTTATGAAGCAAAAGAAACTAGGGCCTTGTCATTTTATTTCCTCTTACTTTTTCCTAAGTCCTTAGAAGACCCTTCTGATGAACTCTATTTGACTAAATCAGACAACTTGACATTGTTCTTTTCTAGAAGATGTGAAAGGTGATCTATGCAATTCTTTAAACACTTATATTCATCATGGTCAAACCTCTTACTATAAGAAAATTTTACCTTCTCCTTCTTAGGTTGTTCACCTTTTGATGAATATGTTTGATTATCTACTTTTGAATCAACAATTTTTTATCTTTCTTCTTCTATCCCTAGTTCTTTTGTTTCTTATCCTATTTGCTAGACCCTTTTTGTTCTTTTGTGCGTTGATTAACAACCAATGCATGTGACATAGAGGGGGTTTAATTATACCCATTAGAACCAATTTATCTTGCTCCTTAGTGAGTTATGCAACAAACTCATCTAGAGAAGGCATTTTATATGTGAAACCTAAGACACATTTTGTAGCATAGAATGTAGAAAAAAATACAGAATAGCTAGGAGCAAGCTTAGAAAGAATGCTCAAGACCAATCATTTACCATCCCTCTTAATTCCACACTATTCCAATTAAAATCTAACATCTATGGATTTTGTGAAGAAGTATTATATGATGTCAGAATTAAGACTCAACCATATGAGTTTGTTTTCCAACTAATGACCCCTTATCTCATCTTGCTTACCAAAAAGGGTTTCCAAAGTAGTTCAAACTTCATTTGGTGTAGTGGCAGATTCAATGTGAAAAAGAAGGTTAGGAGAGACTAACATACATAGAGTACCAAAGGCTTCATCACATTTATTAAACCATTTTATCTTTTCTACAACATCTTGGGGTTCATTTTCAATTCCCATTGTAACCTAGTGATATCCATATCTTTTGCGACAAATTATCATTTTATATTTCCATTCAAAATAGTTATCTGATGTTAAAAAATGAAGTGTAGATGCATCCATGAGTGCAAAAAAATATATTGCAAAGAAGAAAGAAAAGTGCAAAAAGGAAGACACACAAGACACCCCCTATCCACTAGTCTCAAAAAATTGCCCCCAGAGATTACAAATTTGACACTTTATGATTAGTGCAATTACAAGGATTTTACTAGATTACAATACTTTCTAGGCCTTCAATAGCCAAAATTACAATAAATTACCTTATAGTTGTGTATTAATCTTCAATACCTTTTCGATGCTTGTTTTTTCTAAAAAATGGAGCTATGAGGTGAAAGTTATGGCATGTTGAAGAAAAACATGTACCAAGATTCAACGTGTAATATCTAGAAAAAAAAAGGTAGATTTTTTTATCAAGACCTTTGTGGATGGAAATTTATCATTTTTAGCTTTTCATCAAGTATTTATTTATGAAAATTTGACACCCGAGGCAAAAGTTATGCAATTTTGAAAAAAATGTTGAATTTTCCTTACAAGAATGACTCTTCTCATAAAAAAATATTGCTTTTGATTTAATTTATGCAAAATTTATTATGAATATGAAAAAAATTAAAAGATACTCAGGAAAATTGATTGGTGATTGAAAGTGTAGTTTTTCGGAGGAGGCTTCGCTTTGAGAAAGGATTTGGTTGTGTGTGTGAGAGGACTGCTGGTGGGGTTTCAACGACTGGTTGTGGAGGAAGCTCGACCCTCTTCCACGCTCAATCATTATTCTTTCTAGGGTATGACATTACTGCATTGTTCTTGGTGTTAACTCCATTTATTTTGTTTGTCGTGGGTGTGATGGGGGCATCCCTCTGGTCGATCCAGATGTGTGCTTCTACATGTGTGGATTCTTGGCATTGCTTTTGAATGATGGGGGGATATGGATCCCCCAGATAGTTCTATTAATGATCCTGCCAAAGTGAAGGAAACTAATGTGCCTCCCAAATCTTTCAAGGATATTGTGGCAAGAGAACAGAGTCAACTTCTGTAGGGCACCAAATTTATGCTTGAAGGGGTCAAAGAACTACAGGAAGATGGAGGGGAGGAGCAAGGTAAGAAACACCCAATTCCTCCTTTGAAAGTTGTTTTGATTCCTAATGAAACCCTAGATGAAGCAATTTATAAGGAAGACGGTAGGCTTTCAAAAACTATAATTTTCTTTGTTGTCATCAATACCAATAGGGTTCCAGAAAGGAAAACATGGATGAATGGTTCCATAATATTTGGGAAAATAAATTAGGGTTTCAATTTTACTATTGTCGCATGGTGCAAAAGGGGTTGTATGTAATTTTCTTTAATAACCATAAATCTCAGGAAGAAATAGTAAAAAAATAGTTTTGGAGTGTTGGAAAAGTTATATTTTATGCCCTAGCATGGCTCCCTGAGGCATTGGAAGAGGAAGTGTTGGCACTCTCCAACCCTAGATGGCTGGTTATAAAGCATGTCCCTCCCCAAATTTGGAAAAAAATTCCACTTCTATTGGAACCATATGGAAATGTGTTGAAAATAAATGATACAAAAGCCCCTCTTCTGCATTCTGATGTGTGGGCCCTGGTATCCTTATCTCCAGGGGTGGATCTTCCAGAGATACTAGAAATAAAACTAAAAAGTGGCAATGTAATTTGTGAATTGGAAACCCTTTGTGGGCTTAACACCTACTATTTATGTTGGCATGAGGGACACATCAAAATAAACTGCTCGTTAATAAGAAATAAAACCAACAATAATTCTTCCCTTGGCATAAATGGTAGAGTTAAGATGCAGCCCCCAAAAATGGATGGGAGGGCGGAAGGGATTGAAAACAACTTGGAGAAGACTGTGGAATATAGCCTTACTCTGGAAGAATTAAAAGAGAGCTCTTCACCCTCGAACCCTAAATATGATAATGAGATAAAAAGTGATTCCCCTCAATAGACAAATTCGAAAACAATAAGAAATAACAAAGAGGCATCTCATGTGGAAGATAACTTGGTAATCCTAATGCAATAAATTAATATAGTGTGGTGGATGGAAACTTAGAGACATGGAAAACCATTAAAGAAAAAGAAGACATTGAACCTCCCCATCAAGTGGGATCTAAATAAAGTTCAGTAAATAGTGGTAAATTAAATGCTCAACAATTGCCTTTGTAAAAAATCAGGCAAACAAAAAAACCTAAGGAGAATAATATAAAACCAGTTACAGAGATTTACTCTTTCAATTCCAAATATTTTAAAGAAGAAAATGTCACAAGTGATGTTGAGTAAACCCAGACTGGTAATTTCCCCTTGGAAACAAGAATGGAGGACCTGATACAAACTAGTAGAATTGAAATAGATTCAATGGGACAGGGGAACTGCCCTCAAAGTATTGATGTGGATGTGGAGGGAGTACAGTCTGATGGAATTGATGTGGACTTGGAGGACCTACAATCAAATGGTATTGAGGATGGGTCAGAGTCACATGTTTTCCTAATACTATATCTTTTGTGAATGGAAATGAGAAGTTTGATGAATTTTTGGTCCCCAATCTAGTAATGAATCATCTTAAAAAATTTGGTGGAATGGTAAGTTCAGATGGCTTTGCCTCTTAGTCAGGCATGGACTCTGCAGATGACCTAGGGCCTTTCTCTACTAAGGAGACCACTGATGGGGAGGAGAACCCCATGGAGATCATAATAAAAAAGACCTAGAGATATAGGAAGAATAAAGGGTTGGATAACACTAAGCAGCCCCTAGATAAAGACCCCAATCAATTTTCAAAGGATAAGAGGAAAAAACTCAGTGGGTTGTTTTTTCCTCCCAATGCTAAAAGGATGGAATTAGAGAATAGACTCCCTAAATGCTTTGATAATTTCAAAAGTGATAAGGGGCCCCCACCTAATGAACAATCCTAATGGACATCAATTGCATCTCATGGAATGTAAGGGGAATTGAAACCCCAGATAGGAAGCATGTTGCTAGAAGATTCCTATCACAAAAGAAGGAAAAGGACTGTGTCTTGCTACAAGAAGTTAAATTTGCTTTGGTATTTGTTCTGTGTATGCCCCTAATGGCTATAAGGAATGAATCCTCCTTTGGAATTGGTTATACAGTATGCAAGATATCCCCTAGATCATTAGGGGGGACTTTAATTTTGTTGAGAAAGAGGAAGACAAGTGGGGTGGTTCAGGACAAGATTGGAAAGGTAATGAGAGGTACTACTGGCTAAGAATGAAATCTAAACTAAAAATTGAAGATCATATTGAATGCCAAAAGAAGGATTGCAAAGATATTTGGTTTACCTGGTGCAAATTTTAGAAAGGAGGCAGGGAAATTTATTACAGACTTGATAGATTCTACATAAGCAAGGCCTTCTTCTCGGCCACCCTGGTGAAAGAGGGTTGTAAAGTAGAAGTAACCCCTTACTCCCTATTTGAACACCACATGATAAGGGCCAAATTCTACTTTAAGGAAGGTGTGACAAAATTTGTTGGCTATGATAATGGATTCTGCGTTAATACCAGCCTCCTCAAAGATAAATATTGTAGAAATTCCATAGTATCTCTTAGGCTAATCAACAAATGGATGCACCGAAACTTATCCCCAATTCAAAGATGGGAAATGAATACAAAAGGAGGGAAAATCTTGTTCCAAACCATTGGAAAGAAAAGAGCCAAAGATAATGGAAGGAGGGAGACTCTCCTTCAGGATAAGCTTCTCTATGAAAAAATTGAGTTGCAAGCAAATCCCATTGATGATTTGCTAACAAACAGGCTTATCATGGCCAAAAATAGCCTAAGGAGACTTCAGAATAACAAGATTCAGGGTCTAAAAGTCAAATCTAAAATGAATTAGCTAGAGAATGGAGACAAAGGTACAAATTTTTTCTTTAGGTATATCAAGGAGAAGCATGCTAAAGAGAAAATAGATCCGATTACAGTGAATGTTATCACTCTGGTAAATCAAGATGAGATAAAAGAGCAATTCTTTCAGTTTTACAAAAACCTCTTTACCTCTGAAGGTAGTAGTGAGTCTAGCTCCAAGGCTAGGAAATACATAAATAAAATTGTACCAAGGAGGATCAATGAAGATATGGAATCTGAATTTGGAAAGGAGGTATCTAAAGAGGAAGTTAAAAGAGCCATTCTCTCACTCAAAGATGACAAATCTCCAAGTGTAGATAGCCTCCCAGTAGAATTTTATAAGACCTTCCTAGATTGGGTGTGTGAAGACCTATACCTTGTGTACAAGGAAGCCATTGAAAGAGGCTCACTGGGTAGAAATATCAATAAGGGAATCATAAAATTGATTCCAAAAGAAGGTGATAGATCCTTAGTTGAAAATTGGAGACCTATTACTCTCCTCAATGTATCCTATAAGATCTTGGCTAAAGTGTTAGATGAAATATTGGTAGTGATCCTTCATGCCATCATAAATTCTACACAGATTGGCTTCATTAAGGGGAGATACATATTGGAAAATCTTATCACCAGTTGGGAAGCCATGAACTGGGCTAAGTAAACAAAACAAGATGTAGCAATGCTCCTACTTGACTTTGAAAAGGCATATGATAGAATTGAGTGGGACTTTGTACTTTTGGCTTGAAGGCCTTTAGGTTTCCTAATTTCTTTTGTCATATGGTCAAAACCCTCTTCCAAGATGTTGTTGCCCAGGTAGAAGTTAATTAGGTTCTTAGTCAAGAGATCTCCCTTGAGAGGTCAATAGGATAGGGGTTCCCACTTGCACCAACATTATTTGTAGTAGCTTCAGATGCATTGCACTATGTTTTAAGGGAAAAATCAATAGTCCCAAGAGTGAAGGGCATCATCTTGCCTGATAAGAATGAACTCTTAAATCTACAGTTTGTTGATGACACTTCAATTCTTTTAAGCCCAGAGGAGGAAAATCTTGCAAATCTAATGGGAAAACTAGATATCTTCTACCTAGCTTATGGGGAAAAAGTTACCCCTTCAAAATCCTACCTTTTAGGGTGGAAAGAAGAACCCCTAGATTGGATTAATAGATTTGGACTTCAGTGGGGGGGACCCCAAAAGCTGGTGAGGTATTTGGGTATCCCCTTTGCAGTGGATAAAAGAAATGTGGATTTGGATAAGAGACAAGATAGAAAAGAAAATTGTTAAGTGGAACAGACCGTTCCTCTCCTTGGCTGGTAGGCTTCAGGTTTGTCAAAAAATAATTTCATCCTACAACATCTATTTTGCCTCTGTGTGGTTTTTCAACTCCTATCAGATTAATGATATCCAAAAAAGGATAAGATCATCTTTGTGGTCGGATGCTAAAGGTAAGTGGAAAAGAAACTTGGTGAAATGGGAATGGTGCACTATAGCAAAATCCAAGGGTGGCTTGGGGTTAAAAGACCTAAGGCTACAAGGTATTGCCCTGGTAGCTAAGTGGGTGATTGGAGCCTTGGAAGGAGGGGAGCCATGAAAGGTGCTAATTAGACAAAATATCCTCAATGATGTCCCCAAACATGCAAAAACATGGAAATATCTACCCTTTAGTGATGTTCTTAGTAGTGAATGGACTATGTTACCTGTAGGGTCCAATATCTTCAAAACCATTTGGAAAGCTTGGGAAATAATGAAAAAGTGTCTAACCAACTGCCACTTCACCAAAAGTGATAACAAGATTATTGAGACCGATAGATCAATATGGTGGAATTTAAAGCACAAAGGAAAACCACTTGCTTTAATTCAGGGTTGCTAAGCAAAAAATTGGGCCCATAAAGGAATTAAATGCTTCAGTGAAATTCTAAAGAATGGTAAATTGAAATATTGGAATGACTTGAGCTCAAAGTTCAATATACCTCACAGTAATTGGAGGACTTACATAGTCCTAAGGGAAGCTTGTAGCCAGCTAAAATTCCTAGTGGAAACCAAAAATGATATCTTTCAATTCAAAAAATTTCAATGGAAAAATGACAATAATGTAATGAAAACCAAAGCTAAAAAAATATGCACCATGCTAACAAATCAAATAGATTTGATAGATCATTTGAAAAAAAATTGGAAACTAAATTTGAATAAAAACCAGGGGCAAAAAATCTTTCAAAATAATTGGTGTAAAGATATGGAGGCTAAGAAAGCCTGTTTCAAATGGCTCTTAATAATTCGGAAACTCTCCTTTAAAAGCAAATTTGATGGCATTGTTATGTGTAGCTTATGCAAAATACTTGAGACAATTAACCACATTTTCTTTAACTATATTTTTGCTAAGGAAATTTGTAACATGTTTTGCAATGAACAAAATATTTGGGGAAATAATGATGAACCTCTTCCTGAAAAGATTTTATTTAATCATAATGTAAAAATGGGGAAAATTGCTGCATTATTTTGGCATTGCCTTTCAACTGAAATTTTGTGGGTGATATGGAAAGCAAGGAATGAAGACAGGTTTCAAGGAAGGAAGAGGTTGCTTACTAAGTCTTACAAAAGACTCATGCTCTATAATGTTTCCATGAGGTTCATATCATGGTGGAACTCTCGAAGGAAATTTTTTGGAAGTACCTGGAGAGCAGAGAAATAACAATTGACATCCTTGAGGCTAGGTATGGACATATGTGGCCTGAAGGACACCCTAGGGTAGATGTATTCTTAAGGGCACTACAATCATTTCAGAAATATCTTATGGAGGGATAGGGAAACAAACCTAACAAGACTCAAAACAAAGGTGAGAGGACAACACGAGTTTCTGTAGAAGAACCAGCAACAACAGAGGCACTAGTGGCAATGAAAGATGGTAACAGGACAAATTATATCCTACTATTGGACAACAAAGGATATTTTGTATATTTTTCTCCATGAACCTTAGTATATATCTGTAAAGGGTAATGGAATATACTTGTATAGATAGTATGTGACATATTGTTGTAACTGATGATAATAGGATCAAGGATTGTAACCGAATTTTGACTTCATGTAGCAGGGGACAAACTGATGATATTCTATAACTAGGGGTAGTCTAGGGAATGGAATTTTGAAGTAAAATTCCAAATGTAATATGTAAATGTTGATTCCACTATACTTAATATAGAAAAAGATACTCATATATGTTTTTGGCCCTGCAAACAAAATCCAAAAAGCATTTTTCTTTCCGACAAGTGGAAGATGAGTTTCTGATGCAAATTTAACCTTCAACTTGAAGGAAAATAGTCAACCTGCAATATTCTAATAGAAATTTTTGTATAATTTTCTCACCATCTAAAAAAATAAATGATACCTAAAATAGATTTCATTGTTGTGAATAAAACCCATAAAGTATTTTTCTATCTTATGATCAGAAGATAAGAATTTGATGCAAAAATGAAAATGACTCCAATAAAAATATTTCAAATTTCAAACTCTAATTTGTTATTGTGTCCTTCAATACCTGATTTTGGTGAAATAAAAACCAATCTTGAATTTTTCAGACCTTCTAGACACTCTGGAAAGGATAAAAATACCTCCAATATTACCAAAATTTTGTAATCACCCAAATCTCATAGGAACACAAATATGAAAAATACAATATACAGATACTTATTTTTCCTTCAACTATTCTAATTCTCTAGATCATCCAAGGATGCAAGAGAAGATAATACTAGGTTTTTGAGAAAAATAATAATTATCTATTAGTCTCAATCTCTCAAAAAAGAAAAATCTACTTTGATAACATGTTAGATTCTTCAAGAAGTGAGAATTGAGCCAAGATTTGATGTCGGTTGTAGATCACATGTAATCTAGTCAACAACTGATTGAATATCAAAATAGTGGAATGGAGAAATAAAATTGAAAGAGAGATACTAGAGATAAAGAAAGAGAAATTTGAGAATACTCTCGATACTCTCACCAAGCTATCACCGAACTAATGAAGGTGAGAGTAGAGTGTTGTATATATAGCAAAAATAGGGCATACACATCCAAGAGGTGCATTAACTCCTTTTACCGATAAAAGGTGGGAGGCTTTACCTACTTGGTAAGTACCAAAACATGTGGCATAACCTCCTCAGGTAAATACAAAAAAGAGAAGCTATGAGAGGTGGCACATAAAACCAAAAGAGGGTGAGAAACCCAACTACCCATAACCTTCTTAGGTAAGGACACAATAGTGGTTATGAGAGGTGGCACAACAAGCCAAAAGAGGGTGTAAAACTCAACTACCCATGTGTGGAAGAGAGTGACACATGTAGTTGATGTATTTTGCCACATATCCTCGTATTAACCACACTTAATAAACCTAAGCAAGCTTAAATAATATGTGTAGGAAAAATTAAATACCCCTAACATAAGGAAAATAAAAAACCACACTAACAATTGCTACCCCTGAAGGGAAACTTATTTAATAAATGGTTGATGTGACCATTGCTTGTTTCCTAATTTCATCTAAATCCTATTCCTATAAACACTATCACCCTTGACCTACATGAGGAATATCATATCAATAATTCTCATACATCAATAGAAGTAAATATAGATCCAACCCAAGTTGTATACATATTATAAAAATATTACTGGGGTTTTTCTATGTTTATACTAATATCTTTTGGTTCATTTATTTTATCTTTTTAGTTAGTGATCCAAAGAAGATTTCTTGTCCTTTAGATTTTAAATCAACAAGATGTCCCTTATTTCTCCCCAATAATTTATAGGGATGATGTCATAGACACCGTTATTGCAACTGTGTTAGGCTATAAATATAGTTGCTCAAGCACAATAGAATTACCTATAAACATGAGCCAAAGACGTTGTCGATATCGAACACTAGTGGTTTTAGTTTTCTTTTCTTGTTTAGGTTTTCTAACCAATTATAACATGTACAAATTAAACTTCTTTCGAAGAAAAATAATTTAAGAATAACATATATAGATCTAAAAATCAAATTGCATAAAAGGGAAATATATCTTAATATCATTCTTCATTCAAATGAAAGGGATTGAATATAAGAGGCGATCATGAATATAAAATAAACACTTATTTCTCATACAAAAATTATTAGCATCAAATTTCCTATGACATGATTTGTTGAATAAAAATCAATAAGTTCCAACTAACATTATATACTTCTTTATAAAAGTAAAACATTATATCATAAAAAGATCTATTAAATAACTCACTATAGATGTTATCCTACATCTTAGAAACACAAGAACTAGAAACTTAATCATTATTGTAAAAAATATATAAGTTCCTTTTGATGTGTGTGATTATTTTAACAATAGTAACTAAATAAAATTGATGAACTACAATGATTGATATTAACTATCATCACATAAATAAGAAGCCCAACTTTCTTTTATTTTTTATAACGAAATTTAATAATTATTCAAAAATAGTGTTTTTTCAAGGATAAATAGAATTGTCCAATTTAACTTTTATTCACCCCTTGTATTAAAGAACATTTATGCAAAAGTCAAAACTTGTTGCTAGAGTTATGCATTATTATTTAAATTATCTTTGGTTGATTTATCCTTACTTTGCTTCAATCATTTCAGGACCATCACTAAAGTCTCAGTATCTGTTAGTCATAGCTTAGTAATTGATTGCTTCTTCTTAACTTTGATTATGGGTAAGTCCTTGAGTTTCATTTTCTTGGAATGTTTCCTTGTTTGTCCTTCTAGTATCCCCCCTATCATATCTAGAAATTATGATAATTATTAAGTTACTTTGTGAAAGTTCCAAGACAATTATTTCCATCATCTACCTTGCAGCTTGAGTTAAGTTTGGTATTTGACTATGTTTTCCTATCCAAACCTTATGAGGCTAACTCATTATATTGTGGTAATTCCCTAAATCCTAGTTATTTATTATTTCCTAATTTTAGGGTTACAATTTGTGATCCCTGGTGGTTAGTGATTCAATTTCTAGATGATCATCAACGAATACAATCCTAATGAATACAAGTTTGTTTTGTTGAGTAGTGAGTAGACCATTTGTATTATTGAGGGATTTAGTACTAATGATTTTAAGGTACCCCTTTAAAATTCGGTATTTCTAAACACCGTTGAAATAAAAACCATTGTGATATTGCTAATTCATTTCCTTTATTATAAAATATCCATAAAGAGCTTCCATTTTGTATTCAGTAAGATGTTTAAAATGGAACTTTGATATTAAATCCTTCAAGACGAATTTGAGTTGCTAATACTCTAACAACATGATAATATATTCACATATATTGTTAAAAGGACTTTCAAATAAGTAATTGCATAGAATAGGTATCTAAAACTATAATACTTCATTTAATAATATTTTGTGTTTTCATTAATAAAATTCTAATGAAATATTGATGTTAGTAGAGTGTTATCATTATGAATCATGTAAGGTTTCTAGGGACAAATTTTCTCATGTTATTTGATGAGTATTTTCCTAGTCTTTATTATGGTACTATTTTAGACCTCATATCCACATATAAATTTTAGGATTAAGATCCAACATTATTTAATTTAGTCTACATAAGGATGTCTGCAATTGATGGGTGCAAACTAATTTTCATTTCCTTTACTAATACTATGTCTGCCTATACCTATTCTAAGCATTGTATCAAAAGGTCTATGATGGATTTCATTAGATTATTTATCCATTTTACTTGAAGGGTAATATTTAAAAGTAGACAATCAATACAATGATATAATTTAATACTTGTTCGAGACCACAACCAAGTGATAACAATCACTAATCATCCTTATATTTGTAATCTAGCATACTCTTGATCATTATTATAGTGCAACTTTGGTGGTGATTTTTCACTATAATCACTACATAAGAAAACATCTAAACTTTGATTCAATACTAGACTTGACAACGTCAAGAGTTAGAGTTGCAACTTTGGTGGTGTTTTTTCACTATAATCACTACATAAGAAAACATCTAAACTTTGATTCAATACTAGACTTGACAACGTCAAGAGTTAGAGTTGCAACTTTGGTGGTGATTTTTCACTATAATCACTACATAAGAAAACATCTAAACTTTGATTCAATACTAGACTTGACAATGTCAAGAGTTAGAGTTTCAAGTTATAATATATATCTAAATAACAATGTTACAAAATGAATATGAATTTTGATACATCTTCTATAATAATTATTACATTCAATCCATTCCTAAAGTTGGATCAAATCAGTTTTCTGATACTTGCATCATAATTTACTAACTTTGGAATCTTAACTAAGCTATCTTTCCAAATTAGGGTCGCTAATAATAGTTGGTTGCTCGATCGTTATCTTGAAGATGTAATTGTCAAGATAAAGATAGTATTGTTCTTGGTGCAAGCTATCCAAACACAAAATAAAATCTTGACTCCGTATCAATATCTATCTTGGCCTTATTTCCATATTTGAAGTTGAGAAGGCTTTTATAATTTAGGAAGTCTCTCACAAACCTTGTATTAGTGTCAGTGTCCTTTTGAGGGAATAGAGAACCGGGAGTTGAATTCCTATTTTCCCTACTGTCTTATATAAATGAGCAACTCAGTATATAAGGATTCAATAAAAACTAGTGATTTAATCATTAAGTCCATGCGTGTATCAAACTTAAGATACATGAAATGAAATCTATTGATTTAAAGGATTCAATGAAACACAAATTTCTAATAAATGATAATATGATGCAAAATTATAATATTTATACTTCTTAATAATGTTTATCAGGAAGAGAGTGGATTCAAAAAATTGAATCAAAATGTTGAACATAATTTACTCACATGTGATCCAGACCACTCAACCATCATATAACAAATTTTAAATAATGGATAAATTGAAAAGGAGAAAGGAGAATAATACATTTTACTATTTTCTAACAATTCATCAAAAACAATTAAGTACTAATTTATGATATGTACCTAATTCCTTATGTATTTGATGATATAGTCTGAAGGATAATAGCTCCTCCAATTTCATGCTTGCACTCGCTTGATCTTTGATAATCATATTCTTTGATGGTGAATGATTATCAAAGAGAGAGAAAGGAGATAAAGAATAATAGTGCAAGATAATGAAGAGTAATAGTGGAGGAGAAAGCAAAGTTATTTTACTCACATGTTGAATCCTTATTTATATTGTTTTCTCCTCCTCATGCTAAGGTACAGATGGATAAGAAGACTTTGTATACTGAGTATGGTAACCAAGAACTAAAGAAATTTGGTAGCTCTCTCCTTGATGTTTTCCATTACACTCTTAGTTCTTTCCTTGTTTAGCTACCACATCTAACATCAAGCCAAAATTATCAATGAAGGTATTAGTTAACAACATGACATGGAAGTAACCTTTCATGACCTTCCTTGGCACCTAGAGACATTGAATTTTTTAACTTAACCTAAGTGCCACAATTTGCTTGAACTTAGAGAATAATTGCTAGTTGTTTTAGACTTGTGGCAATTAATTACCATTATTAATTATTTATTTATTTTTGTTAATTTAAATTTTTAATTTCTTTATTAAAATAACAATGTATATATTTTAAAACAATAGAACAATATTCATTAGTATCAAAGAGGTTATGGCATCATGTTCTTCAAATGGTTAGATCCCTTAAGAAGTGTGAGTAATGATTTTGGGACACAATACTAATGGTGTAATATTTCTCAAATATTGCACCTATTTTGGTTTAGCCTCCTCCATCGAAGAAATCCAAAGTGAGATCCACTATGTTTTTGGTGTTTAAGGTGCACAATTTGCTAAAATTATAACCCCTTTCTATGATAGAGGAGAAAGTGATATAAAAGTATTTGACTATCCAGTTATAAAGGTTGCCCTCAAAAAATAAACAAGAGAAGGTATCTACATAATACAACCAATTGTACTCTTGGTCTTATAATTCAAAAAATAGAAACAAATAAAATAACTAGAGAGTAGTTAAAGAAGAAGGTGAAATATCTAAATTCTTACATACACTATTTGGTAGGTTCCATTGAGTTATCATGTTTAACAATTGTTCCCTTCTTCATCAAGATTGCAAATAAGGGCATACCTTTGACATGTAATGACAACATTATAAGAGCCACCAAAGTATAGAAAAATAATTTATTTCACTTGGATCCATTATATTTGGACATGTTTTCATTCTATACCATAAAATCTACGATGAGTTCAATTCTAGAAAAGATCTAGAGGAGAAAATTGATGTTGAACTGAAGATTCTTAAACAAAGCTTTCCACTAGTTTTGAAAATGGAAAAGGTTAACTTCTTCACTCCCATTTCAAAAAAGTGATTAATGGGATATTACCTTCAGCATAAAGAATGTTGATTATAAGTACATAGAAGAAAAAATTTCAAAGAGTGGGAAGAATAAGCTAAAGGAAGCCCACATATTGGCTTAGAGCACCATAAGTGATGCAAAAAATTATTAACAAGATCTCATGTCAATTATATAATAAAATTGATTCATTTAACTCTATAAACATCTTGAAGGAATAGTTTGAAAAAGTAATAAAGGATGAGTCATCTAAGGAATCAAGGTTTGATACAACTTCAATCAACAAGACCATGAAGTTGATGGTTTATTGTGATGATTTTAAGAAGAAGCTAAGTAAGAATATGAAGATGTCCAAAATATTGACATACAAATTGGGAGGGATGTATATTATAGGTACTTAGATGGTCTCAATTAGGTGGTGGTCAAAGAAACACTTAACTAATGCAGTTTTTACCTACAGGAGAACAAGGAGTTGTTTAGGAAAATTTTATGATGAAATATAATGTTTAAATATAAGGAGACTTATATTAAACTTTTTGCAAAGTCTAAAATATGGGCTAAATTTAAATTCCCATGTTGGAGACTCTTATGTTTTTAATTTATATATTTTCTTTTACCTTATTGTTGTTGCGATAGATTTTTTTAAGTTTGATAGAATCTTGAAATAAATTAATACTACGTTTATCATTTTGATTCCTAAAAAGGAAGATGTGACTACCTTTGTTGACTTTAGACCTATAAGTCTATGCAACACTATCTATACTATTTTTTCCAAGTTGGTTGTCTATAGAATTAAACTCTTTTTACATTGCCTTATTTCCCAAAATCAGAAAGGGTTTGTTTCTAGGTAAAAGTACAAAGTTGTGTCACACTTTTATAAAGGAAATGACCAAAATTGATCCAACTTTTAAACTTGAATAACTAAAAAGTGATATATATGTTTTAAATTTTGAAATGATGTAAACTAATAAAATATTTATTTTTTAGTTATTTTATGTTTGCATTTTTTTGAAAAAATTAAAAAATTATTCGAATATAGTTTTTTTTATAAATTGACACTATAATTTAGTTATTGATAAAATGCTGAAAAATGAAGTTACATGAGACGTC
Organism: Sequoia sempervirens; assembly: GCA_007258455.2. NCBI lineage: Eukaryota > Viridiplantae > Streptophyta > Pinopsida > Cupressales > Cupressaceae > Sequoia > Sequoia sempervirens. The sequence goes on along the minus strand of VDFB02059705.1, from coordinate 58,805 downwards.
AATCATTGTATAGTAAATTTTATTTTATTTTCCTTCAATTTTTTTGTGTGTATTTATAACTTGAAACTTTAGTGCATGGATATATATTTTTTTCAATTTTAATAAATATATATATATATTTTTAAATAAATATTAAAATTCATGTGTACTAAAACATAGTTGTTTCCATTTGACATCAACTTTCATGTTAACTATTTATCTATATATATATATATACTATCTTGATATAGATTATTTTATCTAGTGCATCATATTTATAAATAATAATTAAACTATATATATATATATATATATTTGAAAATTAAACTCATGGATCTACAAAAGGGTATTTTTATATTTTTTACCAAATATTTTTACATGAGTAAAAGTTGTTGAAACATCAAGTTTTTCAAATAATTTTATTTTTTTGGTAAATTGGCCATAAAGTGGTGCTATATATGCATTTAGCCAAAAATGTTAGTTGGAAAAGTTGTGGACATATCTAACTTAGCTAGAATGAATCTTACAAGATCATATGTTTGACCAAAATTGATTTTTAGCTATAAATACTTAAATTCACTTGTGCTAATAAGTTGGCCGAAAGTGTAACACAAATTTATATTTTTACCCTCCTAGAAGATAGATTATGGATGTTTTCCTTACCACTAATGAGATCTTACACTCAATGGACAATAATAAAAAACTAGGTATGATCCTTAAACTTGATATCTCTAAAACTTATGATAAAGTATCTTGGTCGCTCTTGTTTGTTGTTCTTCAAAAATTAGGTTTAAGCAAAGAATTTTTTAGATCATAAAGGAGTGTGCTTCTACTCATAAGTTCTTTATTCTTGTGAATGAAATCCTGAGAGGTTTCTTTAACAATAGTATGGGTCTTAAACAAGGTGATCCTATCTCTCCCTACCTTTTATTGTAGTTATTGATGTCTTAGGTAGGAATATTGAAAAATTAATTGCTTTTAAATCTCTCATGGGGTTTAAGTATATCTCTTCTTTACCACCTACTCACATCAAAAGTTTATGATGATACCATTATTTTGGGGTATTCATCTATTATTGAAGCAAGGTAGTGGAAAGTTCTATTGAACAAGTATGATATTGCTTTTTTTAACACATCAATTATAATAAGGGTGTCTTATATTTTTTAATACTATTGTTGTCCTTCAAAACACGATCATTAAATATTGGGTTGTCAAAAGGTGAATCTTATTAAAACTTATTGGGGTCTTCCCCTACCAACTAAGAAGTTGACAAATAATTATTGAAATATTATTGTTGGAAGAGTTCATAGGAAGTTTGATGGTTGGAAAGGGAAACTTATTAGTCAAGTTGGGAAGTATCAGCTTCTTAAATCCTCCTTACATAATATTCATGTTTATTATCTCTCCTTGTTTAAAATTCATTCTTTTATAGTTGAAAGAATTGAGTAGATTCACAAAAAAATCTTTGGACAAGAATAGAAGAAAAAAAAATTGCTCTTGTCAATTGGGAAATTATTTGTAAAACAAAGAGGAATGGAGGTTTGGGTATAAGGAGACTTCAAAATTTTAATAAATCCCTTTTATCCAAAATGTCATGGACTATTTTAGTAAGTAATAAATAATGAGCCTTAATGTTTAAGGGCTAAGTATCTTGAAAATAATGATCAGTGTTGTTCTATTTTTGCACACAGTCCTCCTAGACGTTCTCTAATTTGAAATAGTTTGTTGAAGATTAGGTTTTTACTGAAACAAGGGCTAATATGGAGGAGGGGGAATAGGAAAAGAATCAACTTATGGAAAGATAAATGGTAGGATGGCCCCCCCTCTTTCTTCTTTTCAAAATTTTTCTAGTCTAATGGGATAACTAAAAAGGTTGAATGGAGCACTACTGCATGATTATATTGAATAGGATGGCCAAACTCCTAAGCGGGAAATATTACTCTCAAGTGGTTGAGATAAATGATCTTATTGATCATTTTTAGCAGGTTATTAGGGACTATAATTTTCTTAACATTTATAGGGAGGGTGAGTTGGTTTGGACCCCCATGCTTATAGTTGTTTATGTATAGCTTTTGCTTGTAGCATGATTTCTATTGATACCATCTCTAACTTTCATTGTATGATCTATAATTATAGGTTTATTCCTAAAGTTAATTATTTCAAGTGGGCTACTTCTCATAGAAAATGTTACTCTAGATAACTTTATTAAATGTGGGTTTCAACAAGCCAATAGATGCATATTGTGTTGTTTAGATGCAAACCCCCCAGTGCAAGCGAGTGGTTTGAACCCATGACCCAAGCTTTGATACCAATTGTTACAAAGATGATTGTCGTTGCACAAAAAGATCGACCTATTAATGCTCGATACAACCGCCAAAGTTAATAAATCCATGGGAGGTAGTTAATCCATGTCACGAACTCGAGCACTATTCTACACATCACAAGGAGACCAAGGGAACACACCTTACAACATAATCCACATAATAAATTATAAGTGAAATGAATTTTATTCAGCTCTCCCTTTGTTTTCTTGGTCCCATGAAAATTGAACAGCAAAAATTTAATTCTTTGTTTCTATTAAAGCCTCATGTACTTTTAGCAATTTGGCTTTAGTTTGCTCATTCCACTCCAATGCCTTGTCAAAAAAATTAGCAACTCTGTCTTTATCGTGAATGATGAGCAAAAGACTTGATTTGAATTCTTGCAAGGCATTTATAATTGACTTCATATCAGCAATAGGAATGCAACATTTATCTAGACCTTTCCAACTAAATTTAATGACTTTGTTAGAAGGTGGGTAAACAACTCCCCTTTTGAGTATATTATCATTAGAGAGATTTGGAACCAAACCCATCCTCTCATTGTTTGGGGTATTTGAAAAGAACTAAACAATATAATTTTTAGAGATAAGATAAAGACAACAAAGAGGTGTTTCAAAGTATTAAGACTACTATCCAAAAAATGTGAATGTGGCTAAGTTTGGAGATTCTAAAAAGATTCCCTCTATTATTGAATTAAAACTAAGTCAAAATTGGGGAATCTCTCCAAACCTCAATAATGCTAACTTTACAAAACAACTTCTTAGGAAGCATACTAAGTGGAAGAGACCTAAGAGGGGATGGGTACAATTAAATTTTGATGGGTGCTCAAAGGAAACCTTGGATACGCTGCTAATGGAGGAGTTATAAGAGATGAGAATAGTTTTATGATTGAAGGTTTTGCAAGGAACATTGGTTGTAGTAATAATAATGAAGCTAAAGCTTAAACTATTTGGTGGGGAATTAAGAGAGTCATCTCTCTTGTGTTTTCAAAAAGATCAAATTAAAGGATATTTGAAGCTAGTAATTGATTTGATTCATAAGTATAATTATCCTCTATGGAATATCTCTACTCATATTAAAAAATATTAGATTCTTAATGCATAAATTTTCTGATTTAAAAGTGAACCATACTCTCCAAGAAGGAAATTTAAGGTTGTTGATTCTTTTGCTAATCTAGATCTTCATTATCAAATTTAGAAGTATTGGTCTATTGCTGGGGACTTCCGCCCAAATTTAAAGAAATTTTATCTAATGATCAACATGGCCAAATTAATCCTATCAATAATGAGTAACATGTATAAGAACTCTTTGCAAGGTGGTAAGATAAAATATTCTATTATTTTGAACCCATTTTTTATTAGATATTTGCAAGGTGGTAAGAGAAAATGTTCTATTATTTTGAACCTATGTTTTATTAAAGATTTGCAAGGTGGCATGAGCACATGTTTTAATGATTTTGACATAAGTGTTTCTTTGGATGTCCATTGATTATAAGTTCAATTTTTTGAACTTAGAGTTTAATAAATATTTAGCTATTTATAAGGAAGATTTCATCACCCATATATTGATTGTTGCAAAATATATTGGGGCTAGTTGCATTAAGGATCTAATAAATTCTCATACGTGTTATAATAATTATCCTTGTAGCCATATATCAAATCTTATTTTAAAAATTCCAGGAGTTCTCTACAAAGAGTGAAGGATAATGATTTTTTTTTTAGTACACTTGTGTTAGTAAGATGATTCTTTTTAAGGTGGCCATTAATATTGGTTGATATGAAAACTTATTTTTTTGTGCCTTCCTTCACTATATTTTATTTTTCATCCTGCTCTTTGGGTTTTTTTTGTTCCTTTTGGCATGACATCATGGGTGGTCAGAGATTAAGAGTTGAGCCTATGTCTTGTGTTGCCATAAGGAAAAATGTTAAGCTCTGGGATATATTTGAATATAGTGGTTTAACTCTTTTCTTCTTTTCTATGCGGGGTTATGATGACTTTCTTACTACTAGTTCATTAATTCTTGGAAGAAGGGTAATGTCACCATTAGGGGAGTCAAGTTTGTTGTTATTGAAGAGCTCATCACCCTAGCCACAAGTCTTTGTTGTGAGGGGTCTAAATTTAAAAGGATAAGAAAAACCAATTATCAATAGTTCATAGATTCATTCTTTGAAGATGAGGAATTGATCTCAAGGCACCATAATGGTTATAGTAGGGAAGCTCTTCCATCACCCTAACCTCTAGTAAGCTTTCATCTCATTAAATATTCCACTCTAGAAGGGAGGTTTGAAACTATCCATAAATATCATTTCCATCTACTAGACCATTTGTATCATATTAATTCAATTAGTTTTCCTTTCTTTTTATTTTCATCCTTGGATACATGTATTACTATGGGTGCTTATCCTCCTTTACACTAGGGATTTCTATTTTCTTTGTATAATTGTAGCCTTAGCTTATCTCATACTATTAATACCAATGAAAAGAACCCCAATATATTTGTGAAGAATTTACATGCTAGTCCTTCTACCAAAAACCCTAGCTCACCTGTCAAGCTTTTAAATGCCAAAAACCCTAGCACACCTGTCAATATTTTAAAAGCTAACCCTTTTGTTAATATCCCAAGTATTGGTGGAAAGGGTAAAAATAAAATTTCTTTTAGTGATGGCCCTCCTAACACTCCTTATCTAGAGAACTTTGATGACAAAATCCCTCATCTCTTACACTCTACTCTCTCTTCCAAAAGGAAGTATTCCCCTGTTTCTGTCAAAACTCCTATGTCTTAATTTTAGGATGGGAAGAAAAGTAAGAAGTCCCTTGATTTGACCCTTGAAGATATTTTAATATCTCTTAAAGATAAGAGCTTAAATCGAAAGGTTTCCAAGATTCTTAAGGGCGAGAAAGATATTATTAAGAATGGCAAGGCTAATACTATTGTTGACTCTGCTATTTCTATTTTAGATGAGGAGGTTACTAGAGATGATAACGTGGTGTCCTTGGGGGAGAGAAGGTCGGTGAGGTTTGCAAAGTTCTCTATTGGGGCAACAAAATTATCTGATAATAAGAAGAAAGATGTTGAGGAGGGTAATGAGGAGGATATTATTCCTTTGTTTTATTTTGAGAACTCTTGTCATTTTGAGGATTCAACTTCCTTGTCTCCTCATAGTCATATTGAGGATTCTTTGTGCCTCTCTCCAAAAAATGTGGTTCTTGAGAATTTTGATTCTTACAAAAGAGGAGAAAAATGTATTTGGTGAAGAAAATATCAATATTAATGAAGATGGGGAGAAGAGTGAGCAAGAAGAGTAGAAAGAATTTAAATATGATCTTCTAGATACCTACTACATTGAGATTGTTGACTTGCAAAACATAGTAAAAAACCTTGAGATGATATAAGATAATTCTAGGGACTGTCAAACTTGTGAGGCCAAATGGGAAAATATGTATAGCATAGTGAAAATCTATCAACATAGGTTGATCATAATGGAAAAATATTTTAGTGATCTTGTCAAAGTTATAGTTGGGATAATGAGAAAGTTTATCATCAATGTTTTTACTATCTAATCTAAGCCAAAGAAAGGGAAAATGAATTAGAATTAAGAGGAGGATCAACAAAGAACAAAGCAGAAGAACAAGGAGTTATTGCTAGGATCTGCTTGCTCTAGGATGAGACTCTTAGCTCCTTGACTAAGGATTGGAGCTCTTTTTTTTTTAGTTCCTTCTTGTTGTGTTTTGTGTGTTATTTCTTTGCTTGGTCTTGCCTTGTAGTCAACCTTTGGAATTTGAAGATGTTGTCTCTATAACTTTGTTTAAGACTACGCTATACTTTATATAAGGGTTTAGGACCCTTCCTTGCTTAATCTATGAAAAACAACTAAAGGTTAGTTTAGTGGTTATGAAAGGGATATATATATATATATAAAGTGGACTCATAGAGGGCTTTTGAAATTTTTGCAAAGTTTTGTTTGGGAAGAAAATACTTATCTTTACATATATTGAGAAGATAAAAAAGATTATAGGATTTGGGCTTTGATTCGAGGTTATCTCTTTCCATTTCATTTTTCTAATATTGACAATCTACAAAAGTATGTATAATACTTTCCATTTATAAATTTGAAAATCACTTGTGCTAGGTTTTGTTAAATTTTGATTTTGATTTAGTTGAATAATCATTTTGATGTTTTTAAAATACTCCATTTCTCAATATTATAAAATCATTCACAAAGGCCCACATGCAAACCTATAAAGGGTATATTTGTACATATTTTTTAGTCTTGGTTTTCAACAAGACAATCTCACCATCTTGAGAAGGATATTTTTATTCCAATAACTATTGGTGAGTCAACAAGTACCTATTCACTTACCAAAAAATTCTAAAAGTACTATATTCAAATTAAAAATTTCTCCCCCCATCCAATAGCTATTATGATCCAACATAAAACAAAATTCATGTGATATGTTGCTATGCCATTATATTTAAATATATTCATTATGAAATTAATTTCAAAAGGTGGATTTTTAGAGAACATTCAATTCTAAAGGAGAATAAAGGTATAAAAATTGTATCATAATCATATAAGCCACTTGCATGCCTATGAGTGCTATGCTCAATCTTATTAATCACTAATTGTTTGATCCATCAAGGTGTTTGACCTAGGAGAAACCATTCATCTATTGAGTCAATGTTGGTTGCTAGATTTGTCACCACCAAATTTGTGTAAAATAACTATGAGATGCTTAGTCTATAATGTCAAACCAAAAATTAGAGAAGTTGTATATTTTAACAATCTTCCTCTAAATTTTAGAGGTACAACTCCCTCTTATGATAAATTTAGGTTTTTTGAGGTTTTATTTTAACCAGAAAGCAGGAAAGACAAAAGTGAATAAAGGTTTCTAAATAAGTTGTTACTTATAATATTTTTTTATATAAAAGGAAATAAACTCAAAGATCTATTCTTTTAAAACCATATATGCATAACATACAATGAAGAATATATTATTAGATGATGTTAGGTTCATAGACCAATAATATCACTCTCCAACCAAATCAAATTTCATAAACTTTAGAAACTATTTAGGATATAAATTAATATGAAAAAATTAAACACTTAAAATAGTTAATACAAAAAAAATTAAACATTGTTCTTCGAGAGAACGATGTCCTTGTTTATATCTTTTTTGTCATTTATTGGAGACAACCCTAGAACTAGAGATTGTTGCACTTGAGCATAAACTTTGAGCTTGTAAATATACAATGCTTTGATGGTTGGGGAATTTTTTTATGCCTTAGAGTGATCACATTATTGGTTTAGAGGTTCTATATAGCCTTGTTACTCCAAATGTTTTATATTCTATTTTGAAATGTTGAAATATGTGAAACACAATGGATGAGAGTAGTGTTAATATTGCTTATCATCTTCATGGTTGGGTGATCCCACAATAGCATGTCCCACTTTTTGGCCAAAGTAGGACATTGAAATCATAAATTTTTACCAAATTTTTACCAAATTTTCACTTTTTGACACCTATAGCAACCAAACTGTTTTGCAGATGACATGAACTAGTCATTTTTTAGATTTTGTCTATAGACTATAAATATATATTTTAAAAGTATTAATAAATAATTTCTAATTTTTCTACGTAACTTTCAATAACTTATTTTTTATAGTTAAATAATATTTTAAAACGTGGTGTTACTTTGGTAAAGCATAACTTTATTTGTAGAAAGGATAAAATTATAAATTTTTAAATATAAATACATAACATTGATATCTAGTGAACAATTTTTTTTATAATTTTCTATTACATAATTTATTTTTTAAACTTTTTGAAGTGAGATTAACTATAATTCAAACATAGGTTACTTTGGTAATGCATAATTTTTTTTGTAATTATCTGAATTAACTCCTCTCTTTGTTGAAATAAGAACATCAATACCTAATGCACAAATATTTTTTTAATTTTTTAAAATCTATTTTACTATTTTTCCATGTGTTTGAAACAAAGACCATCATAATTGTTGAAAAACCTATCCTCACTAGAAAATAGAAAATAAATATAATAATCAAATTAAATTAATTATATTTAATGCTATGCTCATTGGAAAGATTACTTCAAGTGCTTGCTCAATATCTTATCTAGTTGATTCTATTTGAAGTTTCAACTTGAGGTTTGAAGGTGAAAATTTTGAGCAAAATCTCATACATGAAAGGGAAGAGGCCATCCAAGGGCCTTCGTTTGAAGTACCTTCGAAAGAAGGCCCTTGGATGGCCATGGAAATTAATAAATATTCAACATAAATGACCATCAAAGGATAAAAACATACCTTGGAATGAAGGAAAACTTCGAGTGAAGGTGACCCTTCATTTGAAGGTGCTTTTTGCATTACCTTCAAACAAAGGTACCTTCATTCAAGAGTGTTTAGATATTGTGAGTGTCTGACACTTTAAAAAATATGATATCACACAATTGGGACTCACTATTGTGAGTTTACGTAACTTCCACATCAAATACTTGTTTATCAAAAAAATTAAATCACCACCTTGATGTTATCCTTTATGGATTTGGTGTCACTAATCTAAGAGCTATATTTTATTTGAATATTCAAATTGATAGAAAAAAAGTCAACTTGGATATTAGATTTTAATTGATTGTAATCCTTTAATAATATGGTTTATTCATGTGAATATTTTGTTTGATAGCCAACATTTTCCATTCAATGCTCTTTATCCATAGGGGGCACTTGTTTTCATCAACACTTAATTTTTTTTCTCAAGAATAAGTTTATCATTCCTTATCCCTATCATCCCCTTAATATTTTTATCAATTTTCATCCAGACTATCTCTTCTTTCTTGGATTTATTGATCTCATTATCAACCTCTTTCTTCCTAGTGTCAATTTTATCATATACTTTATTTGCTTCTTCAATTAAATTTGATCCTTTAGTTATTATCTCCTTTACCTAGTCTTTAATTATTTTTCCATGGGATTGATACCTGCATATCTTCTCAATCACTTATTTTTCACTTCTTGAGTTGGGATCAAAATAAACATCAATTTTGTCTAATGGTTGCGTTGAGGTGTCAACAATGGATTTAAGGAAAATAGTTAAAGCCCTTACCTATTGTTCGATATCATATTTAGATTGTTTATTCTTTTCTATCCTTTTGGCCAAACTAGCTATTGACATTTGAAAGTTATGAATGTCTTCATCATGTGAAGAAGGGCCAAGATTAATTCGTGTGATGTTAAAATATTTTCAGTTACCTCATTGATATATTTCTTCATAAAGGGATGAGCTAATTTTGCATGCATATTACCAAAGGTGGAGTCCTTCATTATCCTAGAATTAGTTTTGGGCTTCTTAGGTTGAGGTGTTCTTTAAATCAAATTAGAAACAATGCCAACTTGAGGAATTTTTAATTGAGATACTTTCCTCTTTTTTGAAAGTGTTTGTTACAACCAAAAAAGGGGGCCCCAGATAGTGTGCCAGATGAAGTGCCAATGATATTTGGTGAGAATTACAATGGCCTCATGGGTGGAGGTGTAGTGAATGGAAAACTAACCTTATCAAAAGATGAGATATCATGTAAGGAGGGAGGCATATGATTGGGTTGAGTAAGAGGAGTTTAGTGTGAATGAGCTGGTGATGAAGCTAGAGATGAATGAGATGAAGAGGATGGGAAATTAATCATTTGAGAAGGGGAGGAAGTGACATCAATAGTATATCCTTCTCCTAATTCCTCTTTAATAGCCTCTAACTTCTCCTTCTCCTTCTCTTTCTTTAATTTTCTCTTGGGGATATCTTTATATGTTCTCTTGAGATTCCTCCTCTTTGGAGGATCTTCATAATCATCTCCTCCCTCTCCACTGGGAGTTTAAGATTCAATTGATGAGGAAAGATGGGAATGAATTGATTTTGTTTATTTTTCTTCTCATACCATAATTTCTTTCTTCTCAGAAGATTTTGTGGCTAACCTTTTTTCTATTTCCTTCATCACCCACTCCCATGTTCTTTTGAGAACCACTACTATCCTTTCCTCCAATGTATTTACCTCTTTAACACCCCAATTTATTGGAAATAATGGTTGTGTTTGAATATGGTTGAAATAGATGAGATCAACCAAATCTAATTTGTCACCCTCTAGATCTTGGGTATCCTAGTTTAACTTGAATTTTCTGATTTCTTGGAGAGATAATCTCATCCAATCTCTTTTCCTTACTTCATATTCATTCTCATAATTAGCCCAATAGTCCTTAACTTTAGGAATCTGATGGAATCCCAGTCCAAGATGTAGGTTGTTGTTGACATAATTCCTACCATCAAATGGGAACCTTATGACATGAAAGTGTATGGTGAATTTAATCAAATATCTCCCAATATTTAATGTATTAGACAATGATTTACATTGATAGTGAGCTAGCGCAATAGGAAATATAATTCTTAATTTTTTCTTTCTCACCTTCTGTTAACTTCACTATTTTGTCTACAAACTTCAATAAGAACAAATTTATCACTTACATATTTGAGAAATTTAAATGGAAACCCATCGAAGCCCATATTTTGATGTAAGTAAATATTTGAAATTAGATAAAATAACTTCCACATGTATTAATTAATTGGGCAACTTCTAGAGATATCCTTACACTCATGTCAGCTTGTAGCTCCCAAATAACATGCATAGTGAATGCATCATTATTTCTTATGAAACTTTTGCAACTATGTTCTAATTAGAGTTTTTAGTAGTGGTCATAAATTTGGGTCACTATATCAAAACTATCTATTGTGACCAATCCTAGCTAGGACCTCATACTGCAAATGGTATCTAGAACAAATATAAAGACATATAAAAAAAATATTGAGTTGGAATTAGGTGATTTGCCTATGAAACTTGCCATTGATCATGTTACCCCAATCAATGGATTGCTCCACATTAACAATGACAATGATAAATAAATACATATACTCTTCAAAATTATTTGCATCTTCATTATTGACTAATATGTGAAGAAGCACAGTGATATTTGAGATATCATAAGTGAAATGTGATTTGTGTAGTTTTTTTTGACAATTATGGTTTCCCTTTCTTAGAAATTACTAACCATTGTCTTGTAATGACATTGCAACACATTCTCTTATTTTTAGTTAAGTGTTGGTATGCCTTAAAGTGTCTATGTTTGTAAAAACCTCTCTTTGAGGTAACCTAAGAGTTCCCCATCCAATTTAGCTATAACCCTGTCATCAAATGTTCTTACTTTCTTGGTCTGGGGATCATAACGTTTCATGCACTCTAGAATGAGGTCTCTACATTAGATGGCTATGAGAAACCTGCTACTGGTAGGAGTTCTCTCTCCACCAATTTCTACATAATTGGAGACCTATTTTAATTACCCATTATGTTCCAAATGTCTTTAAAGCTCACATGCCCTAATTTTGTATCTTCAATTTTAGGCAATGCACTTTCCAAGCTTGAAAAATGCTCATATCTAAGATATTTTACTTGATTTTTTCCAAGACAAGTTTATAAATGGAGAAAATAATAAAAAATCATCATAGAGTTAACAAAAATTGGGGAAAATTTGATTTTAGGCAAGAAATTATTTGGGAAATAAGTTTTCATGAAATTGGCTATACAAAACTAAAATCCCTTTCTTTGTGAAATATGTTCAAATAAAGGTAAATTATGTATCTTTGAATTTTGAAGGGCTTTCTATTTCCTACCAATTTCAAAATATTTTTGTACATCGAAGTTGGGATGCACTCTACAATTTTTTCTCACTATTCTCTATTTTCTCTCGATAATTACTTGTTAAAGTGTTTTCCTTTTTTCTTAACCTTGATCTTATATTAACTTGCATTTAACGTCCTCATGCTTTGTGAGAGTATTAATGGTGTCTTCAATGTTGGTGTGTGTGAATTCCCTCCACATTAATATCTCCTAGTTCAATTTGAAATGAATTGCTTCTTCAAGTTGTTCATTGGAGGTTTGAGGGGTTTTCAAAACCTTATCAGCTTTTGATGACAGTTTTGGAACCAAGTTTTAAAGCCATTACAAATTATTTTCCTTTATCCTTTCCAAATTTGCTTCTTATATCTCTTATGATCCATCCATGAAGCTTTTAGTTAACTTTACAATGGTTATGAATAACTTTTCAATTTTTAACAAGGTTGTGAGAACCTTGTTGGGAGTCGACATAGGTTTCAAAACCTTCACTAATTGTCAAAACTATTTTGGAAAACACTTTTCATTCATTTTTCAAATACAAGGGTGATCTAAAATATCCTTAGGCTCCAACACTGCTTTCAAAATTCTTCATGTTGCATCACTTTTGGAGGTTTTGGATAGTACTTCAACTTTTGAAAAGGTTGTGACAACCTAGTGAGGGGGTGACATAGGTTTTGAAACCATGAGAGATTTTGACATCATTTTTCAAAGAGCTTTCTTTCACCTTAAAAGAAAATGAAATTTCAATGATATTTGACACAAAAATCATTTTCAACACCAAAGAGGTTTGTGAAGGTATTGTCGGCTTTCAACAAGGTTGTGACAACCTTTTCGAGAGTCAAAAAGGTTGTGATAACCTCTTCAGAGGTCGACACAAGTTTTGAAACTTAACAAACTTGTCGATGACTCAATACTTAGACATTTTTTTAAAGGAAAACCCATGACTAAGGATTGAAAATGATTGAAAGGGAAAGGACAATGGAGAAAACATACTCAAGGAATAGTTAAAAAGCTCCTCAATGGTGTCTATTAGCCACCACCTTGACAAATTCAAATACCTAGAAGGTGAAGGTAAATAAGTTTTTGCAAATAATCTATTAGAACATTGTTGCATCGAAAATATAAGTTATGAACATTTAATTAAGTTTATAACTAGATTAAGATGGAACTAGTAGGAATCAAGATTGATCTACATCATTTCTATTGATTTAGACTCTAATACATTCATCAAACTAAAAAAGAAATTCCATTTTTTAATAGAGACAAATTGATTTAAGAATGACATCAACATCATTTATCCATCGTCAATAATAAATCCTAGAGCTAATATTGTACTATTATTTTCCCAAATTAATTATCTAAATTAATTATTAACTAATTGAATACATTTATTGCAGCAATGGTGTAGCTATCATAAACACATTTAACCACTAACATAAATATTCTTAAATACATTTATCCATAAAATTTTATCTATCTCAAATCCTATGTAATAAATTCAAGATACAAATTTAGGATATTTAGACTACTTTAATTTAACTTAGATAATTTATGTAAAAACACATTTTTTATTTTTGTACAATGATTATGACAATTCTTTTAGGGCCACATTTATTGTGACAAAAAATGTATGATTCTTCTTTACCTTTTGTTGAACCTGAAACATAGGGAAAAGTGGTCACCAAAATGGAATGGTTGACAAAAGGGGGGACACCTCAAACACACCTTTTCCCTAATTTCATTAGAAAAAGAGATCTCCCAAGGATAAGATTGAATTTCAACATTGAGGTGAGTCAACCCTATTAGGAAGGTCTGTTGTTTTCTTATGACAAAAATGACTAATTAGTTGTTTTGGAAGATAAATTTAAATTCATTAACAAACTCAATTATCTTGCCTAATACTTGAAATGTAGAGAATTATGATAGTAGAAGTGGAAACAATAAATTTTAGGCATATTTGAGAAGGGTGGGATGGTGTGCACCTGACCTAAAAATTGGGTTTTACACTTTGTAGTAGGACTCATTCGCCCAAGGGCGAATGAGTCTCTGTATAGGGGTCCAAAATATGCTTTTATAGTCCTTAGATACCATATCTAGGCTTTTGATTTCTCTAGGTTTGACTATCGGAAACTAGAAATAAAATTTGTAGGTGAGTTTTCGTAGCTTGACAACAATGTTGAAAATTTTGAAAACTTTACAAATTTTCTTTTTTGATTGATTTTCAATCCTCCACCTATAAATCTACACATACAACGAGAGAAGAAAAATGTTTGTTTTTGGGTGAATAGGGGTTTGCCTTGGTCAAACCTCGGTTTAGTAATTAAACCTTGATGATAAAATAATGAACTAACGATAAATGGAGGGAATTGATGAATGAACAAATCTATGCTACTTACCAAACCCTTAATGGCTTCCCTTATAGGATTGAAATCTAATACATCACTCCAAGGATTGAATCTTGCTTGAATTGGCTTGAATGATCACTTGATTTGATGCTTGAATGCTTGAAACCTACATCACAATGTTAGCTCCAAAACATGATATGAACACACATGAATCTTGACATGATGATATGATCTTGATTGTTGTTGTAGATGACTAATAAATATGCTCTTCAATGCTCTTGACAATAATATTTACTATAGGAATGCTCTCATAAAGTGTGTTAGATTTGAATTGATAAAAAACCTTGTATTTATAGGTGTTTATCTAATTTCTCAAAAAATAAATTTCATAAGCCGACATTTGAAACTTGAATTTGAATCATTAAAATGCCACCAAAAACATATTAAAATTTAGGTCCTAGAACTTAAAGGGGACCCATTTTCCCTTGGGAAAATGGGTTCTAGGACACACAATTTCCAAGGTGTTTAAATTAATGTTGACAATTGTTTAATATAGGTTTCCCTTTCGGAAAATAGGAATAATAAGGCTTTGGAATGCATAATTTGGGAAATTAGAAGCTTAATTAAGTCTAATTAATTAAGGGGATGAAAACATAGTGTTAAAATGTAAAGGATTACATTTTTCTATACTACATTTAGCCCCCACTTTAGTGAGAGTATGAGTTCACACTCAAACTCACACTAAAGTAGACAAATAAGTCAAGAGAGGTCTAATTTTACAATTGTTAGAAAGATGAGATGAAAAGGATCGAGGAGGATGATCAAGTCCTCAGGGTCAAAACTCCCATGGAAAACCAACAAAGGCACAAAGAGACATATGTATGCAGTAGCAAAACAAGACACAACATCATACAATGCCAAAACTAATGCAAAGATGAAGAAGGGATGGATTAAGCTTCAATTGTTTTTCCAACATGTATGGATCAAGCATAGGTTGTTTGTCCAAAAATATGCTCACAAGGGCCGATATACACTAGGTGAGCCCCAAGGCAATATGAGAAACATACAATGGTCTAGTGCAGTTCGATATACATCAGGTGTGTATCCATAAAATGGTGGCAGATGAGAAAATCATGCCAGGTCTACAAGCTCCCATATGTCAACCATACCAAAAGTTCTACTCCTTGATAACTTTGATAAGGTGCCACACAATATGATCATAGGTTTCACAAGGATAGCAAGCTGCATTATGCTAGACACTCATGAAATAAAGGCACCACTAGTAAGTTGTGTTATGCTTGGTGGCCAAGATTTAGTTTAGGATAGTCAAAGGGATTTTGCTTAGTTCATGAAAGGTATCATATTAAGGAACATCACACTTAATATCACCATCAAGAGAGAACTAGTCGAGGGATAAAAGATTCACACCTTAGAGAATGCAACCCATAACATCACCACTAAGAGGAATGCTATATGCCAATAAAGGTAATGCTCTTGAAGGACATAAAACCCAATGTCACCATCAAGAAGACACATCATGTGGAGTAAGAAGACCACACTTTGAACAAGGTCATGTCATCAAGCAAGCAAAAGTGGGAGGCATAATGCCCCCAAATTTAAAGAAATTGTTAAACACCATGTTGTGAGCAATTACTTTAAAGTAGAAGATGATAAATGCTAATTGATAAAAGAGACATGAGAGCTTATTTGGAAAGCCCTATTCCAATGATGTGTTTCCAAATAAAGCTATACCATAGAAAGAGTTAGGAAAAGGTGTGTTGTACACCTTGCATTATGTATTTAATGTAATTATTCTTGGGGCCACTTAATGTTGCATGTAACATTGAGACATAAGTTAAGTTGTAAAAATGTAATTATTTAATATTGGGGAAAATAATAAATAAAGCACCCAATATTAAATAAAGGGACATGGTTTGTAATCTCATAGTTATTGTCACATAGTTTTGTGTAATACCACTTAGTGGTCTTGTGGGAACCTGCTTCTATAAAAGCAACCACAAAGGGTAGTTATTACGAGATGCAATTTTGCATGATTAGCATTTGTGAGGGTTTGAAGCATGGCACAAGATGTGTGGTTGCAAGCTTGTTCGCATGGATTGCTTGGAGAGAGCTTGTTGCTTCAATGGTGTTCATGGAGACTTTGAAGAAGTATTGTAATCTTTATTGCTGAATAATACATGAGAGATGGATGCTTTTGGAGGCTGGGTTTTTTTCACTCTTGAGGGTTTTCCCAGGGTATATCTTGTGTCATATTTTCATGGGTATGTTGTCTATTCTCTTGTATGTGGATTTTGAATACTTAGATGCATAGATTTCTTTATGGGTTATGTGAAAATTGTCTTTAATTGGCTACAAGTTTCCAACAAGTGGTATCAGAGCTTTGGTTGTGGTTATATAACCCTTGGTTGAGAAAAATCTTGTTTAAGTTTGAATCTATGCATTGCATGTTAGAATCAAAGGCATGGCAAGATATGGGGGTTTTGTAGGTGTTTTATTGCAGATCTGAGGGTTTTGGGTTTGCTGATTTGATGGGTTGTTTGCAGATCTAGGGTGTGAGAAATTTTGGGTGAAATGGGTTTCTTGGTTTTGTATTTAAGTGGGGTTTTTGTGGGAGAAAATTTATAGATGATCTCCTGGCCCAAAACAGACCTCACGGTTGGGTCCAGGTTGGCCGAGAGACGAAAATTGATATATAATTTTCCCTATTTTGGTTACTGAAAAAAATGCAATTTTTTTTTCTAAATACCCCCTTTCATGTAATTGTACGGCCATGAATATTTTATTGAAAAAAAAATCCGAATTATATTTCATCTATCGCCATTAAATTTCGTACCTGCACAAATAAAAAAAAATATTTGAAAAAAAAAAAAAATTGATTTGAAAAAGTTTATTGAAAAACTTTTAATATATATATATATACATTTTTGTGGGGGGGTTTGTACCCCCCGTCCCGACCCGTACACTACAGGCGGACAACCTGCAACAACTGTACAACCATGGCAGGGTTGTCGACCTACAGTGGTTGACGACCACCGCCGACAGGGTATATCCCCGGTTCGGCGAGGGTCGTTGGTACTATAGGATCCAACTCCCAATACCGCTGGCAGGTAAAGCCTTAAAGGCTTTTGAATTTTTTATTTAAAACAAAAAATTTATTATTAAATTTTTCCACCATGTTTTTGATCTGCCATGAAAAATTCAAAGGGCTGAATTTTTTTTATTAAATGGAAATTTAAGTAGATTTAATAAAAATTTCGGGTCCACCACCCAAGGAGCGGCGCTGCCTAGGTGGGGCCACTGCTCAGCCACCAAAGGTGGCTAATTTTTTTTTGCCTTAGGTGTAAACTGTGCTTTTGCTTCGGAGGGGCATCACTTTCGCCCAGATTGTCCGTTTTTTGACTTCTTGGATTCGTTGGAAAGCTAACTCAGAGCTCTACGCTGTGGTACAAGAATTTTTTCTATATTTTGTAGTTTTGACAGTGTTTTTCTTGGTCAAAGTAAGAAATTTATTTTGAGCTTCGAGAGGGCATATCGGGTGCATACAGAGTTAGATTTTGGACTTCAAATAGTCGACACAAAGCTTGTTTAGAGCTATACACAATGGATCAGGTTTGGAGATATTTTGGCATGGTTTATTTGATGTTTTCTTTATCTAAGTTGTTTATGAGTTTCTTTGACTATGGTGATATTATGAGTTTATGGATGATTGGATCTTGGAGATTTGATGTTGGATTCATTGTATTCTTAGTTGTACATCTCAGATTATTCTATTTTTGGCATGGTTATCAGTATATGGTTGAATTTATATACTTCATTGATGTATCTACAAGTTATGCAATGTTGTAGGTGGTCTATACTTACATGTTACATTTATGACTTGGACATGGGTTGTCTTTGCCCATTGATATTTCAATGTTGATGCATGTTTAGTTTTTGTGGCTTGGTTTAGTCACTTGTTTTGATGGTTTTGTTGTCATGTTGAGGAGGTGAGATGGTATTACCAGGTACAATCATGATATGATACCTATGTAGTTTACTATGATTATGCATATATGTGGACACAATTGGGTTGAGTTGTTGTTACATTTGGTGGTGATCATGGTGTCATGAATGTTTCTTGTGCTTTAGAGACTTTGGCATGTCATGATGGTTTATGTAGGTGCATTGTTGGTGGTGTTGGAGTGGTTCCTGATTATGGTTGTGGTGGTGTAGCTTCGTGGTATGAGGATCATGGTTTTACTTTTCCTTTTGGGAGCTCTTGTTATATTTGAGTTCTTTGATTGTGTGAGGGCCTTTGGTCGATCTTCATGAGGAGATTGTTATCATAGTGTCATGGATAGCTTGTTTACATTTTTCAGTGGGAGCTTTTGACAGTGATGGTTTTGGTGGTGATGGATATGTTTATGATGGTTTGGCAGTTGAAGGTATCTTCTTGACTTGGAGATTTTGGTTCTACTTTTCATGTTACTAACATTTTAGTTGTGTGTGTAGACCTGGATGATCTTCATGGAGAAGATGGTTGTCATGATGCCATGTGTGACTCAGTATCACAGTTCAGTGGGAGTTGTTGGCAATGATGTGGATTCACCATTTGATGGTGGATGGTCTTCTGCAGTGATTGTTGGTGTCATGGATGGACTCTTGGATTCTACTTTTATGCAGTGATAGTTCATTAACATTTTTGGTTTCATTGACAAGGGATGGTTTTACTCATATTGATTACATATGTTGGTTCTTGGTTTAGGGTGTTGTTGTATTATGTCATGGTTTACTCTTGATCATATGTTAGAGTTGGCATGGTAGTTGTTCTCTTGAGACTAGGATGTATGCATTGTTGTATGAGATCTCCTATGAGGAGATGGTTAGATCATGTTGTCATGTTATGTTCCTGATTCATAATTGGAGTTTTGACATTGATCTTGTGAGGTTCTCTTGGTATTGGGTACATTGACATTTTCTTGATTACTTCATGATGGTGCTATGTTGCATTTGGAGTTTGGCATGGATTGGTTGGTTATAGGTACTCATGGATACTTGTAGACATAAGTGAGGCATGAGTTCTCTTATGATTAGAGACATGTGTTGAGATGGTTACTCTTGATGAGATTTCAATAGGGAGTCTGAGGAGCCTACACTTTGGTTGGACATCAGTTCAACATGGACCTATGAGTAGAGTGTTTTTGGATGAGTCATGATGACTTGGATGTCTTGGAGGAGCATTCTAATTCCCCACTCTTGGTCTACTCGTCAGTTTCACTTGAGAGGTATCGCTCATTGTTTCTTTCAAGTGCTTTATGTTTATGCTTTATCTTCTCATACATATGGATCTTGAGCTATGGATATATGGTTTTGGAGGGTTCATTTGAGGGGTGTTGGCATGTTTATCTCCTTATGCATTGTGATTACACTCATTGATGTTGAGCTTAGGAGATGTATTGGGCTTATTTCCTTCATTAGGGAATGGATTTAGTTTGATCTTCTTTGGTTATGAGAGGCTTACATCCATGTTGATTACATAATACATATGTTATGTTTGATCTTGGTGATTGAATAGTTGGGTGTTGCTATTTCTTTTATTATGGGTTGTTGTGGAGAAGATCATACTTGACACAATTGGCTTTTAGAGGTGTATGTAGGAGATTTTTCTTATAGGTTAATTGATATATAGGTTTGGATATCATTATGGATGATTCTTTGTTACTACATGATATGATGTTATTGGTAGACTTGGTATGCCTTGATCTTTTTCAGATTTGCATTACCCATGTTGTGGGAGCTCTTGGATGTGTATGTCATTCTTTGACAGGTTTTGCACATGGAGTTTATGATTGCAATTTATGGGTGTATATGTTTATGGAATGAGTTTACTATGTGTTTGTATACCTTGGAGGTATGGATAGTTGGATGTATTGGCACTTGCTGTGGGTGTTATTTTAGCTTTGGGTTTGTGTATCTTGACAGCTATTGGTGCATATTGATACTTTTGGTTTGAGTGTTTGTGTTTGGGATATCAGTTGAGCTGGACTTATGCTTTGTTGTGACAGATTGTGTAGCTTCTCTATTGGATGGTTTCTTATCTTTATGCATTGGCATGATGGAGGATGAGAGCATTCATGCTTAGGATGGTGGTCACTTTGATTCTTGTTGTAGGTATCTTGATGGTGCACATGGAGCACTTTGATTCCATAATGGTATATGTGGCTATATGGATTGTTCATTTGATTCGTGTTTTGAGGTTACTTGTTCCCTTTATGTAATGTATACAACAAGTGGGAGAATGTTAGGAAAAGGTGTGTTGTACACCTTGCATTATGTATTTAATGTAATTATTCTTAGGTCCACTTAATGTTGCATGTAACATTGGGACATAAGTTAAGTTTTGAAAATGTAATTATTTAATATTGGGGAAAATAATAAATAAAGCACCCACTATTACATAAAGGGACATGGTTTGTAATCTCATAGTTATTGTCACATAGTTTTGAGTAATACCACTTAGTGGTTTTGTGGGAGCCTGCTTCTATAAAAGCAACCACAAAGGGTAGTTATTACGAGATGCAATTTTGCATGATTAGCTCTGGTTAGCATTTGTGAGGGTTTGAAGCATGGCACAAGATGTGTGGTTGCATGCTTGTTTGCATGGATTGCTTGGAGAGAGCTTGTTGCTTCAATGGTGTTCATGGAGACTTTGAAGATGTATTATAATATTTATTGCTGAATAATACATGAGAGATGGATGCTTTTGGAGGCTAGGTTTTTTTCCCTCTTGAGGATTTTCCCAGGGTATATCTCGTGTCATATTTTCATGGGTATTTTGTCTATTCTCTTGCATGTGGATTTTGAATACTTGGATGCATAGATTTCTTTATGGGTTATGTGGAATTGTCTTTAATTGGCTGCAAGTTTCCAATAGAAAGGGGGTTGCCCCCCATATGCAATCCTAAGATAACACATAAGAGATCCAAAAATTTAGGGTTAGCATATGTCTTTGCTACAATGATATAATAGAGCTCAGAGCCGTCATCATTCCCCTAATAACTCATGGAACAACAAACACAAAGGAAGAATGACACACAAAGAGAGAAGACACACACTCCTTTTGGGTCAACACGGAGGAGACCTAAATGTCTCAATGCTTTGCATTGTCCCCAAAAGGAAAATACTCAAGACAAGGACAATTTTTATGATAGATAGAAGAATGTAGATACAAATAGAAGAATGTCACAATAGATTCTCTTCCTTTGTATCCTTGCACCAACAAAGTGACAAGAGTAATCCAAAGTAGGCTCACAATCATAAGGACACACCAAGCAACATAGTACGAGGGATCACATTACACACATGAAATCACACGAAGAACATGAATAGACATAAATCTAGTATGACACATGTGAGCCAACCTAAAGAAAGGAATCTGCATCTTGATCTTGTTCATCATATACATAAGGCAAATGACTAGCCAATAGAGAAACAATGAGTATTGTACTAGGACAAGCCTATCTAACCCCTGCCCCCCAAAGGTAGGACAAGGATGAGCCAGGATAGGTGATTAGAATGCGCTCCTTGCAATATAGAAATGATTTTCCATAAAATGTAATACATGTAATAGTGAGTATGCTATGATTCTACAACTATCACATGGCAAGAAGAAAAGTGAATACTTGTTAATCAATTATATGATCAAGTTGTCTTGTAGGAGGATCATTTTTTTTCAATACCATCTTTAAAGCATGACATTCATCGATAAGATGCCCAAGAGTTCTATGAAATTCACAACAATTCATGTTTGTACTATTTCCTTTTTTGTTCTCTCGAATAGGTGGCAATGTAATCAATGCTAGACTGAGGAGTTGATCCATTTTTTATCCAGTTTTTGTTATGGTATGCAAAAATGGTGACTTCTTGAGTTTGTAGGGCTTAGGTTTCTTACTTGATTGGGCAACTTGTTGAGATGGAGGTGGAGGATCTAAGGTGGTCTTATCATGCTCATGAGGCATTAATTGGTGTTGTGAAACAATTTTGTGAAAGAGAATACCTTTCCCATTAAGAGAGGTAGTGGAAGGAGGAGAACCTTGATATCCTAGTCCCTTGGTATCTTTTGATGGTTGTTGTTCTAGCCATTGATGGATTTCATGTTCATTGGTTATGTCGCATCCTTGTTTGCTTAATTATTTAAATTTTGACCATAACTCTCTTCTAAGTTGATGGGTGTGTAAATACCTCGATGAGCTTAGGATAAAAGACTATCACTATTGACCTTGTTAACAAGTTCTTTCATGATTGATGGTTGAGGCTTGCTTTGTGTTTCAATTTCAGGATGTAAAAGGTTGAACATATCAAGTGATGGGATGATAAGAGGTGTTGGTTGTTGCATGGATGGATAAAAAGATGTGTTGTTCTCAAGGTTATGTAAGGAGTCTTGTATGAACTGTTGCATGCTATCTTCATCTTGGCCTAAGATGTCTGTCTCATGGGGACATTCATTAGGATTATCTCCAAATATACAACTTGAAACATCAGCCAAAGATTTTAAGGACATCCATATGTTGCCAAAAAACATATCCATAATGAAGTTTGATGCAAAGTTTCAAATATGATATATAATGATTTACTGATTTTAAAATGCAATAATCTGAAAATGATGTCTTTTGGATGCAATTTTTTTTTTGAACAATGCACTTATTTTGACCAATTGACTTGAATGCAAACAACTACAAAAAACTGCAACTTTAGAAATTGAAACTGAGATCTGCAAACATCAAGATATAAAGAAGATAGAGACAAAATGATGCCTAGAAATTTGAAAATTGACCTGTACAACGACAAATTTTCCCTAGAACGAATGGGTCTTTGCACAGGGGTTGAAAAAATTAAAGTTTGAATTTCTGATTTAATGTTTAAGGTCTCTATTTCAGCTTGCAAACAAATAATTTTAGTTATAGATTTCCAGAATTTTATGATTAGATGCAAATTCAATTTGATGGAAAACAACAAGCAAAATGACAACCTTTTTGATACAATTTTGTTTGAATTTTCTGATGTAAATGATTGAAAAACACTAATATGTAGACTACTATGTAAAATGATTGCAATATTTTTGGATTTTTGAGATTTTAAAGGATGCAAAATACAATTTTGAAACCCTATATGGAATGCAAACTAATGCACTTTTGAAACCCTAAATGAGATGCAATGTAGACTAATGCAAATCCTAGGTCTAGGGTTTGAAAGACTACCAAATTAGAAAATTTATAGTGTAAGGATGTCAAATTCACCAAAATGAAACATAGGGAAAAGTGGTCACCAAAATGGAATGGTTGAAAAAAGGGGGGGACACCTCAAACACACCTTTTCCCTAATTTCATTAGAAAAAGAGATCTCCCAAGGATCAGATTGACTTTCAACCTTTGAGGTGAGTCAACCCCATTAGGAAGATCTACTGTTTTCTTATGACTAAAATGTCTGATTAGCTATTTTTGGAGATAAATTTAAATGCATTAACAAACTCAATTATCTAGCCTAATACTTGAAATGCAGAGTATTATGATAGTAGAAACAAAAACAAAAACAATAACTTTCAGGTAGATTTGAGAAGGGCAGGATGGTGTGCACCTGGCCTAAAAATTGGGTTTTGCACTCTGTAGCAGGACTTATTTGTCCAAGCGAAAATGGGTCTCTGTATAGGGGTCCAAAATTTGCTTTTATTGTCTTTAGATTTCAAATTTAGGCTTCTAATTTCTTCAGGTTTGATTGGAAGAAAATCAAAAATAAAATCTGTAGGTGAGTTTCCATAGCTTGACAACAATGTTGACAAATTTGATAACTTTGCAAAATTACTTTTTTATTATTTTTAGTCCTCCTTCACCTATAAATCTGCACATACAAAGAAAGAAGAAAAATGTTAGTTTTTGGGTGAATAGGGCTTTGCCTTGGTCAAACCCTGGTTTGGTAATTAAATTTTGATGATAAAACAATCAAATAATGATAATGGAGGGAATTGATGAATGAACAAAGCTATGCTACAACTTACCAAACCCTTAATGGCCACCTTTAGAGGACTGAAATCTAATACATCACTCTAAGGATTGAATCTTGCTTGAATTGGCTTGAATGATTTCTTGATTTGATGCTTAAATGCTTGAAACCTACATCACAATGTTAGCTCCAAATCATGATATGAACACACATGAATCTTGACATGATGATATGATCTTGATTGCTACTATAGATGACTGATAAATTTTCTCTTCAATGCTCTTGACAATAATATTTGTTATAGGAATGTTCTCATAAAGTGTGTTAGATTTGAATTGATAAAAAAACCTTGTATTTATAAGTGTTATCTAATTTCTTGAAAATTAGATTCCACAAGTCGATATTTAAAACTTGAATTTGGATCATTAAAAATGTCGCCAAAAACATATTAAAAATTAGGTCCTAGCACTTAAAGGGGACCCATTCGCCCAAGTCTTAGGACCTAAGTCCAAGACACACAATTTCCAAGGTGTTTAAATTAATGTTGGCAATTGTCTAATATAAGTTTCCCTTTCGGAAAACGAGAATAATAAGGCTTTGGAATGCACAATTTGAGCAATTAGAAGCTTAATTGAGTCCAATTAATTAAGGGGATGCAAACATAGTGTGAAAATATAAAGGAATACATTTTTCTACACTACAAAACCATATCCGTATAGGAAAATTGAGAGGTCTTTAAGTAAAATGATTCTATAAATTGTAACTTTTTTTGCTCTACATGATTCACATGGCTCTCCTCATTAGAGAGGTTATGGTTGGTCCTAATAGACATATGGCTTGTCTATTGTTTCTCAACCTCACGACATGATTGCTTTGAGGTGGCTTGATAGTGATAAATTCTCATGACTAAGCCTTAACATTTCTTTTGATTATATAAAAATATAAAGAAGACGACAATAATACCATCACAAAGTGGGAGCCTATTTCTAATGGTCAAGAGCTCTCACATAGCTAAGAAAATCGTTTGATGGAGACCTATCCCCTCCTACCACTAAAATAATACTTATTGCTTAACAATTTGACTTTTTTAATTTATTTTCCTTCCATATACTTTTTAGAATATGATACTTTTCCCTTTCTAAAATTAATATAATCAAATTTATTTTTATTTTTTAAAAAAACAACCACTAACTTTTTAAGTGTTTTTAAAATTGAATTTAACAGCAGCCTACCGTAGCGAATAAGAAAAAAGATAACTCCGACGACGGGAAGCTGAAAGGAGGAAGAGGCTTATCCACAATCTCATCGTCTCTCCTTGTCATTCCAAAGAAATCCAGATTTCCACATTACTTGAAAGTTGATGGAAAGATTACCCAACTATTCCCTGAGTTCGCTATCCATTCGCCTTACATTTTAAAATTCATTTTTCAATTTGGCAATGGCAGCGTCCATCTGCTGCGCCTACACTGCAGCACCGAAATTGGCTTCGACCTCTGCCTCGACTTGTAGGCTAAACCGTAAGAATTTATTCACTAATGAATTTAATAAGAGTTTATCCAAATTCAGGTTATCTAATTGCACCAGGAGTACCAAAGGTTCTGCGTCTATTTTTTTCTATCATGGCATCTCCGTCAGGTGTTCTGGAACTTCACCTACAAATCCTCAGGTATATTTTCCTTCTTTTTATCCACTTTTTCTTTTAAATGTATATGTTTGCTTCTGTAGTTGTGTGTTTGCTCATTAATTTAACTGGAATCATTTTGAAAGCTTATTAACTCTTAAAGTAAGGTTGTTTTTTCTTTTGGAGCAGAGGAATGGATTCTCCTGGAAAAATTGTGCCCTGTGCATTGCCTTGGCAGCAACAATTGCCACAATACAGCCCTCTGTTACACCAGCCTCTTCATTTGAATCTGGGCCTGTAATACAAGATCTCTCTGTGTTGATCTCTGGGCCTCCAATTAAGGACCCAAAAGCTCTGCTGAGATATGCACTGCCAATTGACAACAAAGCCATCAGAGAGGTACAGAAGTCACTTGAAGATATCACAGAAAATCTCAAGATTCCAGGAGTTAGGGCATTGGATTCTGTGGAGAGGGTAAGGGGATATACCTTTTACAACACAAAATTAGAGAACTTTACTGATTATTGTTTTCTAAAATGCAATTCTTCTTGCAGTGAAAAAAGAAAGCATTATGTTTTTCATCTCTTTATTCTCCACTGATTTCGGATTTGGTTTGTGGACACATATTGCAATAGTTTTTGTCAACAATGTTGGTGTTTGATGAAAAATCTTTCTTACTAGTGTGAAATTTCCATGGACAAGCTAGGTTTTGAACCTAGGACCTCTCTTATGCATGCTAGGGTGCTCTACCATTGAGCTACTGACCCTCTTATGGTTTGATTGCAGCTCCATCTCCAATGCCCCCCCTCTTGAGCCCCCCCTCTTGAGCCACACTTTGTGCTTGAGGGTCCTAGTATGGTTCTAATGTTATGTGAAATTTCCATGGACCAGCTAGGATTCAAGCCTAAGACCTCTCTTATGCATGTTAAGGTGCTCTACCTCTGAGCGACCGGCCCTCTTATGGTTTGAGTGTGGCTCATTCTCGAATACTTAGATTCCCAAAGCCAATGTTATCCATTGCAATCAATGACCGCATACTGCATTGTCTCGTTGTTATTGACTATCCTTTACTTGATGGCAATATTGTTGGAAGCCAGGCAATTTAGAAATTTATGCTCTTCATTGTACACTAAATTGTTTGCATGTCCTGTCTCATGGGATTACTGGTGCAATTCATTCATGTTCACCGAGAGCCTGCTTACTTTGTATATCCTTTAGTAGACTTGGTTTGCATTGGGTTTCTTAGTAAAACTATTGCCATGTAAGGCAAGCTACCGATTGAATTTGTCCTTTACATCAAATCATCTTTCTGGCTAAAACGTATTACGATTAATGAAGAATTATTTTTAAGTGTTAAGAGGATTCACAAAGGGAAGTTATTTAATCTTAATGTGTATCCTATTTGTGCTTTTTTACAGACAAGATCAATGATTTTTGTTTGCTTTTTAATATTAGCATCCTGCCGTAAGGGTGGTTATATCCCTGCTTCGAATATCTTTTAGTAATTTCCTGCACAAATTACAAGCATGCATTGCAACCTCCTCCAATGAGAAAATCCAATAAGAAAGGGGCCAGAGCCTCTTTATGAACTTGGCAACTTCTTGTGCAGAGGAGCTTTAGCCTAATCGTATTCCTTTATTAATGTGTATTCTTTCTAGAATATTTGTTTCTAGAAGTACTCTTTTAAGTAGGTTTTTGAGCTCAAGCTTACTGCTGCAATACTTTCTTTTGTGTGTGTGAATGATGAGCAGAATGTAAGGCAAGCATCCCGCATTTTCAACCAAAGTAAACCAGCCATTCTAGCAGGTATTGCAGAATCAAAGAAAGATCATGGACAAGAGTTGTTGGACAAGATAACTGTTGGCTTACAAGATTTTCAAAAGATTGTGGAAGCACGAGACAGAGATATTGTTGCACCAAAACAACAAGAGATCCTTGATCTGGTTGGAAGGTAATGTCCAAAGCAATTACTTAGAAGCTAAGATTTTAAAGAAGACAGGAGATGTCCATAATATCACACTAAAAATATTTATAAGAGGGTTATGCTTTCTTCTTTTGCCTTTTATTGTTTTGTTTTATACATCTCTCTAGATAAGAAGTCAGTTTGCTTGGACATTCATTTGGGACTGGCATAGAACATTCTTAAATTTGTTTGAGCATGCATTCATACTGCATTGCACTTTGCAATCAAAACCTTAAGGAAAATTTTAGTGAATCTAAATTTAGTAGGATCAGTGGCTTTAAATTTCTAGAAAAAAAGTCAGTTGGCTTGGTCTGTCACTTGGATTGGTATGGAACTTTTATTGTGAGCAGAAATGTTCTCAAATGCCTGTAAGTTAAAGCATGCACTCATACATCAATACACTTTGCAATCAAAACCTCCCGGAAACATTTGGTCAATCTAAATTTTTTAGCATCTGTGAACCTGAACTACTAGCTACAACATAGTTAAATAAATTGAGTTGAAACATGCCATCACTATGATGCTTTCTTTGGATTAAAAAATAAAATGAAACTCCATGTACATGGCATCATTATTTTGTCCTTTAGGCTTTAATATGCCATATGCAAAGTCCAAAGTGCTACTTTGAAATATACAGATAACCAAACCATGTTATCTCCAATTATCATTTTCTTTCTCATACACAGAAGAGGACAGACTACATCCAAACAATTAGACCACCTTTATGCAATCTGACTTCCTTAGACTTGAATCTTGCTAATTTCTAAGGGTCTGTTCATGTCTCTATATATGAAATGGTTGGGGCAGTTACAACATAAATCATTACGTTCTGTCATCCTTTTCTTCATGGTGCAACCACAATTAACTTCTAATTATCTATCACACAATTGTAGTAGAACCCTATTTGGTATCATTTTCTATCTCATACACAGAAGAGGACAGACTACACCCAAACAGTTAGAGCACCTTAATGTAATCGGGCTTTCCTAGACTTGGATCTTGCTACTTTCTAAGGGTCTGTTCATGTCTCTATATGAAATGGTTGGGGCAGTTACAACATAAATCATAATGTTCTGTCATCCTTTTCTCTATGGTGCAACCTCAACTAACCACTAATTATCTATCACACAATTGTAGTAGAACCCTATTTGGCACAACCTCAACTAATTTGTTGGTGCCTATAGATGTTTCTTTGAGTCTCTAGGATGGGGTGTGCGGATGAAGTTTTGGGTATAGCAAACTTTTTCCTGAATTTTGGGGACTATGCAAAAATGGTTCATAAAATAAAATAAATAAATTAAAAGCATTTAAAATATTAAAAAGTAAATACAATGTGCTGAATTTGCAATGAGAATCCTCCCCTTTAAGTGTTTTAGGGGATTTTAGATTATTTTCCTTAAAACGTTTCATTTTTTCTAAGTTGTGAATCAGGTACGGATATGTGGGTATGGTACGCCGGTACAACAATTTTTTTGGGGTAGGGTGGGTATGTTTGTACATAAAACATATAAAAATCATAGATATAGACATATTTTGCAGCCTAAAAAGTAAAAACAAGAATTAAATTTAGAATACCACATATCATGCATATGCTAAACAGAACTTAGAACTACCATAAATATAACAAATCTGAAATACAATTATACTAAATTAATTTGATATCAATTTTTCAAAACTTGAATGGTATGATAGGTATATAATTATATTGAATTCATTGTTCATTGGTTCAACATTTAAAACAAAATAATACAATTAACAGTAGGCATCATATGGGTCATTAGGAAGATACAATTAAGACAAAAAAGTTGAAAAAAACTTTGAAATCTGCGTCAAGACTTCGGAATCGGTCAAACATGCCACATCGACCGGAAAAACGTTGAAAAAACGTCGGGTTTCGTCTATTTTTTAAAATACGTTTAAGGAGTAAAAAATGCAGTACCCTGGTCGATTCCACAGGGTTTTTACAAGTATCCGATTCGGATTCGTACCAGTACCCGGAATCAGCAGAGCATATGAGCGATTCCGGTAACTTAGCATTTTTTAGTTGTATGTACCAAATGGAACAGGTTATCCAGTCTTGGAAAAAGGGAAGGTACCCTCCAAGTACTCAAGTCCTTGGGACGTTTGGGATCTCAATTGGACTCTTGGGGACTTGTCCCCATGGAAAGCTGCTTCCTATGCTTATGATATTTGGCTGGCATAGGAATATTGAGCTAGTAAATGCTAGATATCTAATGCAAGTGTAACCACTAGCCATCATTTATTTGTTTTAATATTAGCCTAATGGATTGCACATGATCTGATCTGAAACTGGTTGAGTAGTTTGAATTGGGAAGGTTTCAAAGGTTATGTATATGCTGCAGGGTCACATGTAGGCTGCTGTAGGCATTGCTTAGGCTGTTACAAGCATTGTGCAAGTTGCTACAGGAGTTGTATGGGCTGCTACAGATGATAATAGGTTACTGTAGGTATTAAATTTTTTGCATAAAAGGTATGAGGTCATTTGAGGAGTGTTTTCTGATCTCATGTAGATTATTGGAAAATTGATTTTCTGTTGGGATCGCCATTGGGATTGATTGTCATTGCTTTTAGCAATATGGAGAATGCTAGAATGATATGTAGCAAGTGTATGGATGGAGAAAATGAGTCTGCAGGTTCTTGGCTGTGGTTCAGAACATTGCTTGGATGTTTGTGGCACCAGTTATCCATATCTTCATCCATTTCAGATAATTTTTGGTGGTTATTGTTGTTGAAAGTCATTTTAGGGCAACAGAACACAAAAGGGATGATTTTGTTCCTTGTTTGGTGGCTGTTTGACTTTGGGAAAGGCCAAACTTGTTGTTTACACGCATTTGGCAGTGTTAGGGCAGCAAACATCATCTGGCAGGGTTTGATGAGAGTGTAGATAGAGCTAACATTGGAAATCTATTGATTATGTATCACTAGGATTAACAATCTAGTGATTTATGGATCAAGCGTTATCAGAGCTTGAAGTGGTAGTTGCTGATTAGGGCTGTGGATGGTTTATGTCATATTTGACTACCTTGTGTGCTTCCTCTGATCTTTGTTTTGTTATTCTTTGCCCGGAAGAAGTTAGTGAGGGAGCTGATAGTTCCCCAAACTTGATTGCATGAAACTGCCCTCTCCAAAGCTTGATTGCACAGAAGATCTTGATGAGAATCCTTGGAATCTAATAGATGAATTTCCATTGCATCGGGATCTCTCAAAAGCTTCTTCTCCTTTACTCACCTAAATGTTAAAATTAACTTAACACATGACATTCAACAAGTTACCCCTCAAATTAATTCATTATTGAATTAATTAAAAAAAAAGAACACGTATGTGTCAAGTGTGTTGGGTCAAGTTGTAAGTTGGATGAGAATATCTTGGATTGAGATAGAGCTTGAGTCAAGATGGTAGTTATGCAACTACATGTGGAAAGCAAAAAAAAATAAAAAATGTAACAAAAAATTATTATAAATGAATCAAAGACGGGCTGGGCTCACTTTTTTCTCTCCAGGAAAATGGTGGCCTAAATATTTTGTTAACTCTTCCAAATTTGCATGCTTCCTCCTTCTTCGGTTGATGAATGTGAGGTCGTTATTATTGCATGGTGAATATAATATTTTATTTTAATAGAATTTAATTATTTTTTTCTAATCAAAATTAGCACAATTGTCTGACACAAGAAAATGGATTATTTTCATAGGATCATGTTGTTTATTCAAGCTCTGACTTGGAAGGTGAACTTTGTGTCATGGATGTACGGTAAGAATTGGTTAAGAGACATTTTGTGTTCCCTAGTACTCTTGTCTTCACTTTGCAGCATTTTCACACACATTTCCAATTAATTAATCCACTGAGGAAGAGATCATCACAATTCCATCCACTTTTCTTGGTTTCCAGAGGCATCTATCAATATTTTGCCATTGGGTTACATTTTCTTTTCCATTTTTCCTCAACTTTGCCTTTCTCACATTTTAGTAAAATGTGATTAAGAACTCCAAAATCCCTATCATAAGAGGGAGTGACCCTCTTAAATGGAAAAAGAATGTTGTTTCTAACAGCCATGTACTAGACTCACACGCAACAATGGCTGACATGCCACAGGAGGTATACAACTATAAAATTGCAGTTTGTCCATAACTAAGTTGGCAATTTCAGAAAGAACTTGTTGTATCTGTTGAAGTTGCTATTTCATCTGTTAAGTTCTTGTCTGTTTAGTGGACACATGCTTATGGATGTAGCTTTAGTTTTGGGTAGCGATAAGCATAATCAAGATTTTGCTAAATAACTTTTTACAAGCTGTAAGAAATGTCAGTAATAGTGCATCTTGGAATTGGTGACATTTTAGGAGCTTCATTATATTATTTCATGTCATACCAAGAGCAGTTTCTACATCAGAGGGAGTTGTAATGCCACATGTTATGGACTTGATACTGAAATTACTGCTTCATTCTCAACTTTTTCGCACAGGAATCGGATGTACATGCAAATGATGAGGAGACAAGGCAGCATGTAGTTCAAAAATGTGTAGTCATTGGGGTTTCTGGTGGTACAGCTGCAGGGAGGATGACACTTTGTAACATGATCTTTCTCAACTACATGATCAACATTTTGATCTTGTGAATCAAGATTTTTTTTATTGTGTTTCAAATGAAGAAGAGTGGAAGTGCATGTGTAAATATAATTATGACTACCCAAATGAATATATCTTGGTGAAAATTGATCACATTTTTGAAGTACATGCTGCCTTGTCTCCTCATCATTTGCATGTACAAAAAAATCTGTAGGAACAGACAACAGAGGTGGAGCATTGAGGATCAAGGGATGTTCATTTGACATGGAGCAGCTACTTGATTGTGTGATGATGCTAAATCAATGGAAGTCAATTGATATTCCAATGTTATAATTACAAGCTTTATCAGAGATGCAGACCAATCCACATGATGCTGCTGTATGACATTCAAGAAGAATAATGCATGATATAGTGAGAAGGAAAAACAGGTCTTCTATTCAGTCTCAAAAACATCAAGGTTGACATTTGCAGTTCCTTTTTTATCTCATGTTGGTTAATTGTGAAGTTTTGGGTGGCTCTTCATCTTCACAGAAGGCAAAACTGTATAAAGGAAGTCTTGTCTAATGAGAACCATCATTGAATATAGTTCTGAAAAGAATATCCAAAGTTTTTGCTGCAAACTATAAGCTTGTTAGTGCTAACAACCTTCAACAAATTCAGTTCCTAACTGTGCTTGTCTTCATTCAACATTTAGGAATGATTTTGTGGATTGCTCTTTGAACACAAAGCAAGCAGTTAAGAAGGATTGCAATTGGCAATAC
Source organism: Sequoia sempervirens (assembly GCA_007258455.2). Lineage (NCBI taxonomy): Eukaryota > Viridiplantae > Streptophyta > Pinopsida > Cupressales > Cupressaceae > Sequoia > Sequoia sempervirens. Next base: position 25,517 of record VDFB02059705.1, on the reverse strand, counting down.
ATGAGTTGCTTTGATCTTTGGGTGAGACTATTGTGTATGTATACCAGAAATTTTGACCTTAAATCACCGTCCTATACAATGGCTCAGACCATCACCATAGTTTCTTGCTTGGTGCCTACTGCACACTACAGTCCTCTTAGGCTGCAGTTTATCAAATTGTTACACACACTTGGATCTGCTAGTGGAATTTTTATTCTTGTGGTTCCTGTACTGTTTGATTGTAATGCTTTTGAAGAGGAATGTGTATATTCAGTGCTCAGTTGTCTTGCTGAGCATTTGGCAAAATGGAGCCATGACGTAGCTTTTCCAGAGCTGGCATTTATCACACTTCATTTACAGTGTGTCCATTAAAAAACCAACATTGGCAGATTTTGATGGCCAGAAAAGTAATTAATGGATTGGGTTCAACATAATACTGAATATGTGAAAAAAAAGCGCGAGGAGATAGCATTCTCTCCTAATTATCAAGCAGTTGGATTAAAAAAGGGCAGAACTTAGAAAGGTTTGTCTGCAAAGAGATAGTGAGATTAGAACAAGAGAAGTACAATCTAGTTAAAAGGAACAACAGTCACATCTCATAATAATTGTGGCTGTGACATGAAAGAGGTAAGGAAAGAAGCCAGTAAAGAGAAAAAAATTGCATATCTTTTTAATCCTGGCACCCTGACAACCTTTGGCGTTGCCAATAAAATTAAGAAGGGGCAAACCTTTTAATCTGGCATCTTGGTATCCCAGGTTGTTGCCTCACCAAGTTTTAAAAGAAAAGAGGCGAATTTTCGTATAAAAAAATTCCTCACCCTGGCACCCTCCATATCCAAAACAATAATTCAAAAATGTAAAATTCTATTCTGAAGTTAAGGAGCCTTAAATAATGAAATAAAATGGGTAATCCTATTTACTTTGGCATCTCGGGACTTAGCCTGTCTAAAACACTTTTTAATACAAAATAAGAAAGCCTATTCAAAATAGCAGGGTGGTGTGTGTTGAGAATGGGGTCTACAAGGGGGTTGCGATATTAAAACAGACGGATTATCCTTTCAAATGAAGTTGTACACCATCACTATCTTTTAATGCAAATCATGGACCCTCCATTTAAAGTCCAAACTATTTGCTGTTCAACAAATTTTCATGCAAAGATTTCTTTAGAAAAAAGAAAAAGATTTTTGGTTGAATAATTCTCATGCAAGCAAGCTTCCACTTCCAGATGCCTTGATGATATTTCTCAATCTTATATGGCAAGAGATTTGTTCAAACCTCCTCACACATGCATTATTCACATAATAGACTCGTCACTCGACAATAGTAAAACTTGGATTATTCATAGGTGTGAGATATGAAATAAATTTAAGTATCAAGGGCATTCTTATTCAGAAGAATGGTGTTTTAGGCATAACATTTGGATCCAATCTTGCTCAGCAACATGTGTTCATTCACGTATGGTTGGGATAGGGGAACTGGTTGTCAGTCGGTTCAGATCAGGAGGATGACATTTTTTGTGTTCGTCTTTTACAGGTCTATGAGAATCAAGTCCTTGGAAGTTTTGTTCATAACCAAATATTATGAGCTTCTTCCGCACTTGAAACAGGTGACATTGTCCTTAAAAAGAGCCATTGTTATCTCCCAATATTGTTGATGGGGATAACACAGCCATTGTGGTATTTCAGAGCAATTGGGGCCTGTTTTCTCATAATCATCATTTTCAACTCCAAGTTACCCAGGGAAGGTGCTTGAAGGCACAAAGTGAAAGATATCTCGTACATAATTGATGACATCAGCATTTTCAAAGATTTCTCTGGCATTCAGGTTCATTGAGGCACTCCATAATGGAAGGCCAATCCATTTATCATGTGGCTCATGGTCTCTGTTATGTGCACAAATGTGCTATGTAATGGTTGTGTTGTATTTTGTCTTAGTGTTAATTTCCATGGTCCTAAGTTAGAAAGTGTCTCGGGTCTAGTATTATGTCACGTAAATTGTCTTGGCGTAATGCTTTAGTGTTAGTGTTAATAGTGACTTTGTGACCCAATGGATAAGGCGGTATCAATCTGAAATAGTTATGTTTTGATACCTGTATGTACATCCCTCAATTGATTCATTATTGAATTGATCATAATTTTAACATCCAAATATTAGTGTCAAAGAACAATTTGTCATTTCTTTGTCTCATTGTTAAGTCAGTTATATGATTGCATAACATAAATATTTTATCAATTCATTAATGGATTAATTAATATTAATATGTAAATGTTCTTTGAGTCCAATAATTGTTGTGAGTGTTGGTAGCAAAATCATACCAATATATGTAATAGATAGGAGAGTCTATTGGCCTAGACCCTAGAATACTCATGTATTAAAATAGGTTGGGATGTGCACCTAATAGAATAAAATGTGAGTGGATGTAATGTACTAATACATGTGGACTAGGATGGGTGTCACTAGAAGACGAAAAGGAATACCTAGGGATATGAGATGGTATGTGTCACTTGGAGAATGCTACCTCACTGGGTAATGTGCCTATAAATATGGACTTGGGCTCATTGTTGTGGATTTTGATGGTGTGGAATTGGTAGTATCTAGGTTGTATGTGCAGGTCAGCATGGTAATTGTGGGAGATAGTAGGCAAATCAAGGGGATTTGGCTGGTCCCTTATCCAAATGAGGTGTTTGTCCATTTGAACAAGGAAGGCTTGATGTAATATTGGAGATATATATGAATAAAGAAGCCTCCAATGTGTTTTTGTGTGCTCTTTCCCTTAGCTGTTATTTTATAGAATGATTCCATCAATGGAGCTTGCTTGTGTTAGAAGCAGGCTTGCAACTAAATGGATCTAGTCATGCAATTGGATGGACACTTAACTCTCTTATGCTCTTCAGGTGAGATTTGTATTAATGCGGTTTACTCCATTAATGCTTGATAGGTTGGTGCATTTGTGCTTGTTTGTTGATTACCTACCATGTTACACATTTATCTCAGGTGAAGGCTAAGAAGGTGGTAAAATGTGTCAATGACTCAATAGTGATTCCAAGTTAAATAAGGTTGAGGTCTTGCATGTTGTTGCCTCTTGAATTAATTCTCTATTGAATTAATAAAAAAATGACCATGCAATTGTCACGTGTGTTGGCGCAAGCTGCAAGCTGGGTTAGAAAGTATCGGGTTGAGTTAGGTTTTAAGTGTAATGTCCCCATTTTTATGCCATGTTGTTTTGTGAGTGTTGGCCAGTTTTCGAGGTTTTTCGTAAGTTTCTAGGTGAGCTGGGAGAGTTCCAACATTGTTGGAGAGCTCAATTTAGGGTTTTCTTGGCATCCAGTGGTGGTGTGGAGTTTAGTTGGCTTTTAGGTTTGCGGTGATGCTCTTTGTAGTGTTTTGGGCCTTTCGAGTTGTTCTTCAACATTAGCTTCTTGGTGTGATTAGTTTCGATTTTCAGTGCCTTGGCAGTGCTTTTTGCAAAATGGTTTGGATTATTTAAATTATTACACTAAAGTTATAAAGTTAACATTATAATATTTACTTTAGTGTTTTAATTTAATAAAGTTATGTTATGTCCCCTCAAGTGGATGCCTAGGGAAAAAGGGGACTTGGACATAAAGTTATTTTAAAAGGCAAAAAGCATTTTTTTGAGAGAAAAGCAAAAAGTGTTTTTTTCGAAAAAAACAATGAAAAAACAAAAAAACACTTTTTTGAAAAAGCAAAAAAGCGCTTTTTCAATAAAGTAGCGAAAAAGCTATAAAAGGAGGTGTGGGGCTCTCATTTTCATTATTCAAGTTTGCACACATAACAAGATGTTGCTGGAGTGAATGGAGAAGTTTCTTCCAAGGATTGATCAAGGATGAAAACCCTCATCAAATCACTAGTTTTGGTGATGAAAGATCCTCCCTAGCTGGTAGAGTGATTTCACGTAGGAATCACCTTGGTATTTCATGGAGTTTTTGGTCTCTAGGGTTTCAAAAAAAAAAAAAGAAGGTTTTTGAATGCATATTTTTGGTAGTATTTGGTAACAAATTTTAGAGGTTTTGGAGTGCTTTGGTAGTGATTTGCAGGAGTCTTCAGGTCTGGTCCATCAGTTGCAGGTCTTTATGACTGCGTTTCTTCACTTTGGAGGGAGTTCTAGGCACTTATTTCTAGCACTTAGTTTTCCAGAACTGTGCAAATCTGAAACTAATCTGCAGTCGTTCCCTTCAATTTTATGCTGAGTGAGGTTGTTTAGACAATGTTTTATTATTGTTGAGGTTTGATGACAGTTATGAGGTGTAGATTTGGTGCCTAGCAAGAATATAGCAGACCTGGGCGTGGCAATAAAGGGGTTATCAGAACTACCGAGCATGTTGTTTTGAAGTTTCAGAGGACATTTAGTTGCTGGGTGAATTGGAAGCAGTTTGGAATCTGGAAAGTGTTTTTTGCAATACCTGGTGGGTTGGTTTCAAAGGGTTTGAGTTGACAAGACCTGCAAACAGATTTACAGACCTGCTGTAGTTTCTTCAGCCTCTCAGACCTACTGTTATCAGTCCATATTGACTCTCCATTGATGCCAAAATGAATCCTGTAGATGATGGTTAGAGGTTGGTGAAGGTTGGTATTCCTTATGCTTTTGGTATTTCTGATTGTGGGGGGTTAGTTCAGTGGATTCCCATAGATTAAATGCTGCAGTCACAGTAAAGGGTGTAGTAGCAGATTTCAGTCATTAATGGCCCTTTTTGGATTCTTAGTAACATTTCTGGGTGGTAGTTGGGCTCCTTAGCAACTTGCCAAGGGTTAAGGTAATCATCATATGATGTTCTTGACTGAGTTTGGTAGAGATGAACCCACAGGTGCTGAACAACTTTACACGGTCAACTACACTGTGATATCTCTGATTTGAGGTAGTTGTTATGCAATTCTCATGTCTGATTTTTATGTAATGAGACTCCTTTAATGAGTGCGACCAGCTTAATTACTTGTGCAATCAAATGCTATTTCATATGCCAAAATATCAGTATTATGTCAATATGTTTCTCATTTCAAAATCATAGCAGCACTGTGACAGTGTTTGAGTTGGTATTGTGGATGTTTATGGGGCAACTTATTTAGTTACCAACTTCAAAAAAAAATATAAGGGGTGTTCTTACATTAAGTGAAGATTGTAATTATAAAATTATACATGGAAAGAAAAAAAAATGTCGGCATTTTTTCCAAGTTTCTAGGACAACAAATATTTTTCTGGATTTTGGGGACAGTGGGGAGATGGTTATTAGAATAGTATATGAAAATTGATATTTAAATTTATAAAATATAAATAAATTTAGATACCAAAAACAACTTCAACAAACAAAAAGACACTGAAATTAAAAAAACATGAACATTTAAATGTATGTGCTAAAAATATAGATGAGTCCACACAATGCTGGTGAATTTAACTGCTTGTAAATTTGTCTAGTCTCATAGACACATTGAAGACATTGCTTGACAAAAAAAAGTTTGAATGGATCAATGCATTTCCTCCAGAAAGCATAGGATAAGGATCTCTTCTTGACAGTTATGGGTAGCCTCTCAAGTTTTACTAGTTTGACATTGAAGCTCAACCATTCCAACTTCCATAACAATTCTTTAGCCCTTGCAGCTTTGTAACATCATGAATAGATATTTGTATCCACAGAAAGCACATAAGAGAGCAAAATAAACAGAAAGTAGGCATAGCTAGAAGATAGATATCCTTATGTCTCTCTCTCTCTTGCTTGTTCATTCTCTCTCTCTTGCATGCCGTGTACAAAATGCACAAAAGTATTCTTTGTTTTATTCTACTTCTGTTATCTATCCAATGCATCTTCTCTCTCTCTCTCTTGCTCACTCACTCTCTTTCTCTCTCGCATGCCATGTACAAAATGCACAAAGGTATACTGTTTTCCCTTCTAGTTCTCTTATCTATCCAATGCCTCTTTCTCTAATCATTAACTTAGGTAGTACAAGATAGATGGCCATACCTCTACCTCAAGAGTTTGCCATGTATTGAATGCACAGAATAATAGACTTTCTTGTATGCCTGTGTATCTCTTTCTGAGTATTATTTATCATCTCTGATTTATTAGTGATTTAACTTCTGCATATAATACATCTATATTTTCACAATCTAGAGTTGTCCTCCAGATATCTCTTGGTATCTGGAATAGTATTGTATGATCAAACCTGTATTATATTAGGATCTGACCACATTTTGGTTCATACAAATAAAATCCATACTATTCTGGTGAGTGGGTCTTTTCTAAAACTTGAGGACTTGCAGATACATGGATCATTTAAATAACACAATTACTCTTGATTGACTCATAATAAATTTATAAAATAATCTGGTGTCATCAATAAGCATTAGTTTCATATTAATAATTTAACTCTGTTATTGACTGCAGTTGAGGGGCATTGGATTTCTGCAGTGTTGAAGAAGATATGGTGGATGGCTTCCCGTTTGAAGTGCCTGATGAGTACTCCAGCAAGCCTCTTCTAAAGGGGAGGGCTACTGTGGAAATGAAAGTAAAGGTCAAAGACAATCCTAAGCTCGAAGATGTCATGTTTCGGCTGGTTCTCGATGGATACAATGCCCCAGTTACAGCAGGAAATTTTGCAGACCTGGTAGAGAGACACTTCTATGATGGCATGGAAATTCAAAGAGGTAAGCATTGCCCTAAATTAATTTCTTTGTTGGTTTTTCTCAAGTTTGGATTCATGACAAGTTAGAACTGGGTGACGATCTAACTGTGCCCACACTTGGTGTGTATCTCCCTAGATGGAGATATCTGCCCACAATTGAACATGAATTCAGGGTAGGCCCTGTACTCTTCTAGAATTGAGTGACCTGATTCAATCTTTTAGTCAAATTATAAGACTTCATAGATCTCTTTAATTGCCATAAAGTCACAGGTTCAAGTTCTATATTCTTGTAACTTGTGAGATGACAAGCTCAGGAATGTAATCTGAATCCAGTGCATAAACCTTGATTACATTTCAACTAGTTCTTTGAAGTGGAATATGTTTTCCTGTTTTATGCTTGAATTTGTTTGATTCGACTATGTAGATTATTATTTAACTCCCAAATTCCACGGTCTTTGACTATACATACCTGTTTGCCAGTTTGGTGATAGCAACTAAAATGTACGATTTAGTACAAAATTGTTTTATCCTTGTTTGAGAATAAGGGTTGAAATTGGACTCGCTTTTTAATCACAATTAAGTTTAAACTGGAACTGCTTTATGATGCATATATCCTGTTATTTAATAATTTAATAGGCTATATTTGGCATTTCTGATCACAAATAAAACATTTCAGCATAGAAAATGCACTTAGATACTTCATATAGGAGGCTGGTTAAAACCAAATATCAAACAATTGTTTACAAGGCCGATTTGGGAAAAATAAACCATAGCTAGCTTTTTTGAACGTAAGTTTCAAGTAGCTGGGTTTGCACACTGGATTGATTTGGTACAAGAAATGAACCTAGCAAAAACAGTTGAGCTGGACCTGACTTTGTCTGCACCAACTATTATGAGAAATTGCAATTTTTGGAAGTGCAAGAACGCTTAAAACTTTAATTTCTCCTCTTGTTGTTTGACTTAAAGTGTGGCCTGCTGGTTATCATCTTTAATCCAGAATATTAATAGCTATCTATTTTTTAAGATTTCCAGAAGTTCTCTTAGCAAACTTACTAGAAAGTTTGGCTGTATAACGCATTTGTCTATTTTCAAGCTTATTTTTCTCTTTATATACCTTACACAGAATTTCTCTCTCAATTTCAGATCGTTATTGAAATATTTCACTTCAAAGTTCAGATTCAAAAGTCTGCGAATTTGTTTCTGATGCATCCTATTCCCCTAAACAATTAAATTCTTGCACCTGTATATGCACCAAGGAACTATGGGTGGTCTAGATTATAAAATTGTTTTGACTGACAATATGTTCTTGATGTTTGATCTTGCAGCTGATGGATTTGTAGTCCAAATGGGTGATCCTGAAGGGCCTGCAGAAGGCTTTGTGGATCCCAGTACAGGAAATGTTCGTAAGATTCCCCTAGAAATAATGGTGGATGGTGACAAATCACCTATTTATGGTTCTACATTAGAGGTAAAATAGAAATTTTCCTAATAAAAACAGTCACGGATGCCATCCCTGCAAAGTATACTGTCCATTACAGATTTTTGAATTACCCTTCAATTTGATTAAGCTTGTAGATTTGGTTACTTGCATTTTTCTTATACTTCAGGGTTACTATTGCGAGGAAAATATCATTTTGTATTACGATTCTGTCCTGGTAGAACTCAAGAGGTTCAAACTATGAAAATAGCTTTTAAAATGGCTTGATGGAGCTAATTTTATTTTTCTTTCTCATGTATGGTAGGAGCTTGGACGGTACAAAGCTCGGACAAAGCTTCCATTCAATGCTTTTGGTACAATGGCAATGGCCCGAGATGTAATAACTGTCAACTGTATATATTGTTTTTTATCGCTCTTAGTGCTTGTTGCCCAATGATTACTGCCTTATTTATACCTTTCTTGGGCACTCTAATGCTTCATATTTGGGCAATATTTTGCTCTGAATATTGTTTCTTTTTCGCACTCTCAGAGAAGAAGTGCAAAATTTATACCTTTCTTGGGCACTCTAATGCTTCATATTTGGGCAATATTTTGCTCTGAATATTGTTTCTTTTTCGCACTCTCGGAGAAGAAGAACTTTGCACTGACAGATTATCTCATTTTTTCTGAAACAGGAATTTGATAATGATTCTGCGTCAAGTCAAGTATTTTGGCTTCTCAAAGAAAGTGAACTTACACCTAGTGATGCAAATATCTTAGATGGAAGGTATACAGTCTTTGGATATGTGACTGAGAACCAGGATTATCTTGCAGATCTAAAAGTTGGAGATGTGATTGAATCAGCACGGGTTGTATCAGGCATTGATAATCTTGCCAACCCGAGCTATAAAATTGCAGTCTGATCCGAAAATGATAGTTTCGTTTTCAAATTTTAGAAGAATTTTGAACGATTCATTTCATTATTGATTACCCATCTCAAAATGTGCACACTGCATTATTTGTCCAGTGGTATTGAGATTGGTGACTGAAACAGGTGGCATTTCCTGTTGAGTTCAATGTGGATAACAATTTCAAACGATTTTAAAAATTTCCCGGGAATATTATACCAGTGTCATCTTAGTGCGTTTGATCTCTAACCAGACGCACAGGAGTTTATTGTATTTCATTTCATAGAAAGGAAAAATATTATATCTTGCATCATGAAGAGCATTGGTTTTATGGGTTAGTTTAGGTAGAGAAGCCTTTATAGGCATTCACAGCTATTGCCTTGTGTTGTAGCATAAAATGTCTTTGTAGACTTTCATGCAAGGGATCACTCTAACTGTTCAAAGCGACTCCAATTCGCGCACAATTTTGGCTAGTTTTTACTATAAAATGGGTTAAATATGAATCGTTTATAATCACAGGCAAAGGATCTCGATTCAGCAAAGGATTTTGGATCTGGGTTTGAAGTGTTCTTTCCAGAAATCATTACACTGGAATTTTCTTTACCCACAAATAATATAAATATATTTAGAGAGGAGGTTCAAAGAAAATCTTCTATTTCATTAAGATTGCACATATCAAGTGAACAAAATTGAGACTATTTTAAATATAAACTACTTATTTTCACTACACACCCTTTCCTAAATCTCATATTTTAAATATAACCATGTCATGAATTTAAACTTCTTATATAATCTTATCATTAGGTGAGTCCTCTAAACCATTCAAATTTGTTCTTAGATATCTATGGTCCAGTCAAATTGAAAATATCAATAATCGAGAATAGACTATAAAAGTTTATCTAAACTACTAATTTGGTTATGTTGGTATAGCATTTCTTTTGGGAGGTTGAGTTTGTTATAAGTACATATGAATTAAGTTCAAAATGTCACATCATATGTAGATAATATGCAGAGCACCATAAAAATTAAAATTGATGTAAATTTGTCAAAATTGAATGTTGTGATAGATATTCATTATTAAAATCAAATATTATATTGGTCTTCATAAATATCACCACCATCATCATCATTGACATTAGATGATATAGGTGGATTAGAAGAATCACAAGGAGTGTCATTACCATTCACATTGTAAGTATGTTTGTAATTTGGCTCTAAGTCAATGAGAAACAAGAATATTAACCAAGACCTATTGTTAGTTGTAGATCACATGTACTCTAGTCGATAGATGATCAAAGATAACAATAGCACAATGGAGAGAATATATTTTAAAGAGGGAATTCATGAGACAAAAATGCAAGAGAATTAAAGAAAATCTCGTAGTACTCCTTTTGACTAGTTAATGTGAGGTGAGTTTGTATATATAGTTAAATAGAGACATATACATATAAGAGGAGAAAAAACTTAATTGCTAACAATAGGTAGAGTTCCATCTACTTGGTAAATGCTAAAATACATGGTTGCTCCTATTCAAATAAAGACAAACAAATGGTTGTGGGAGGTGGTTAATAAATCCAAAAGAGGGTGTGAAACTCAACTATTTGGAGTAGGCGAGAGTGGTGCATGTAGCTAATGGATTATGTCATGCACTCTCATAATAACCATATATAATTAATCTAAGCAAGCTTAATCATATGTGTGCAAAAGATAAATATCTTGGAACATAAGGAAAATAAAAAGCACACACCAATAGTGTTGCTATCTTATGCATGTGAAAACCATCGACTAGAAACTTGGGCACATCAATCATTGCTTTGAAATTATATGCATCTCCTTTGAGAACAATATCACGATGCTCATTTAAATTTAGGATTATATGCTTCAAGTTGATTTCTAGGTTTGACCATGTTTGATAATTTTGCATGTACAACTTGGATTAGTGGAGGGATACTATGCCCTTACCCCTAGGATTATGAGAAGTCGACTTGTGGATACCTTAACTTTTAATTAAATTATATAATAATTAATAAAGTGTTATATAGGTAGTTAAGTTGGTTTGGGTGGTAGCTAAGGTATAATTATGGTATATGTAGGACTAAGAGGTTAGATATTATCATTATATTAAATATTGAGTTCTTATTGAAGACTATTGGAAGTATCCCCCTTGAAGTGGTTTAAGAGGTTGCCCCTTCAAAGTGGCACATTATTATCAATTATTTGCATCATATATATTTTTATTGTATTCTTTTCTTGTGAAAGTTATTTCATTACAAAACGGTATCAAAGCATGATCTTGACAAACCAGAGGGCAAGAAACAAGGCAATTTAAAAAAAAAGGATGGTAAATTGTAAAACACGTATCTCTCTCCATTTGCATAATTTTATCTTAATTTTTAAAGGGGTTTTCAAGGCCATATTAAGGCTATTAAAGTATAAATTTCGGACCAATTGGAGTACAATTCAATGAGTTAATGTATAATTAGAGTTTCCACCAAATTCACTCCCAAGGATGCAAATCAATGGTTTTTCATTTATTTATGGAGGGTTGATCAAGAACATATTAAGCTTCTATAAAAATATATAATTGAGATAATTTGGAGTAGAATTCAAGGAGATTATAAAATTAGGGTTTCCACCAAATTCACCCCCAGGATTACAAATCAATAAAATTTCTTGGATATTTTTTCAAGGAGGTAAGATCTTTAATTTGGTAAGTTTTAGTAATTTTTTTTAGATTGATTAGATTTGTTTTGAGTAAGTTATCGTGAAAATTAATTTGGGGACATAATGTTAGAGGCTTCAACAAGAGCCAAATGAAGGAATACAATCACTCATGGAAAGAATCCTAACAAGAATGGTATAATAGTTGAGGAGATGGGTTGCATAAATATTGAATTTATTAGGGAAAGAATTAAGTTTAAGGATAATATTTTATCATTGAAGGAGGAGATATAGCCAAGAGATGAGAAATCAATGTAATATTAAAGAGAATTGAGTCTCTTGTGGGTTATATATAGAATCTAATCAAGTAGTTTCACATCATAAGATTTATGAAGACATCTTTTAAGGAATTAGATTCTTTTGGGATTGACTCAAATCTAAAGATAGATCATTACCCAAATAATTCAATGGTTAGCACTCATATGGGATCTTGGAACGTATTACCAATGAAGAATATGCAAGAAGAAGAAGATGGAGAAGCAGAAGCATAAGGAGAAGGAGAAGGAGGAGGAGGAGGAGGAGGAGGAGGAGGAGGAGGAGATGGAGAAGAAGAAAAAGGAGGAGAAGTCAAACCACCAACTTCTTACCATGCATCACCTGCATTACCAGTGTTTGGATAAATTAAAAAAGGATTGCCTCCTAAAGGAGATACTACTCAAGAAATTCAATCAATGCTAGGACACCATCTACCATTCTTCACCTTTTCTTCGAAGGTACACCAAAAGGTTAGAGAAATGGAAGAACACATTTAACACTAGCAAGAGGTATTCTTTAGCCTCAAGAGAACAAGATAAATATGTCAATCATAATGAAGAGGGAGCAAGATCAAAATACAAAGTTCTAACATATACAAAGCTAATTGAGCTAGATTTAGAGGGAAAACATATTGTGGAGCCCAAGTTAATTTTACAAGTAGACATGAAGAAGCTGAGGACTTGGACAATCCCAAAGTACCTTATCAAATGGAGTATTTTCTAGTCAAAGTTACCACATGGAAATTTGAAGATTTTATATAGAAGCATCTATAGTTGTTCAGTGTTGAGGACAATTCTTATGTGAAGAGGGGAGCATGCTATGCCCTTAACCTTATAATGTGCATAGGGTTATGATTAGTTTTCTTTTGGCTATCTTAACTCTTAATTAAGTTAAATAATAATTAATATAGTCTTATATATGTAGTTAAGTCAGTTTGGATGACATACAAGGCATACATATGTTTTTGAGTATTGTATTTTTATTGAAGACTATTGGAGGTATCCCCTTCAAAATGGTTTATGAGGTTGCCTCCTTGAAGCGGTTCCTATTATATTCTTCTCTTGTGCAAGTTATTACAAGAGAAAATATACATACGGATTTTTGTTTTTTCTCAATTTCTCACTCTAGTACATAGTCATTTGGTGTGGAATAGATGTAAGCTCTCTAGCACTAATGTTGATATGTAGGTAGTCTTGCTCAAGACGATCTACCTTTTACCACACATTAGTCCACATGATGTGTTTGAGGATGAATTTAAAAATTAGATGGATTATAGCCATGTCCTCTTCCATTCCCTTGCAGTCATGTTGAACCCCTCTAAGAGCGGCCACAACTCATCTTCAAGTGTTATGATGTTCTATTGTGTTGCTACTATGACTATAATCACTTATTCATAGCGATCTTGTGAATGGGGGCGTATGAACTTAGGGAAGTTGGAGAAGTGGCCTATGTGTGTAGTATTCCTTGGACCAAAACTTCAAGGTGATTAATATGCATGACCAAGGTATACTTATGGTTTGAAGGTACACTATCTAAGAACAAGTTTGCATGCACACTTAAAATATCCTTTTAAATAACATATATCCTATTGGTAGTATAAACCATAGAGGCTTGTGACCAAATTTGGGTGTGTTTTGATGCTATTGTTTGTGCTTGAGACATGCAATTCTTGCATTGCTTCCTTGGCTATAATTTGGTGATGGGTAGTAGCACCCTGATGATTTATTTTTCTTAATTATGACAAGCACCAAATTGTAATGATTCTTTGTTATATTACATCAAAGCATTGATAGCAGTTAGGGATAATATGGCCAATCTAGCATTCATCATAGTGGATGAGGTCAGCATGAGGCACTCTATCCTTGTTGGGAAAGTGTCTTGTACACCTTGCATAATAATAATGTTAATAATTTAAAAATAAATATTTAATTATTGTACATATAGAGATGTAGATACCGCATGGTATATGTATTTTTGGAGACACTTGTATGTTTTTTATTAGATAAAATGGGAAACAAGGGTCCCAACCCTATTATAAAGAAAGTTTGCAAGCAAAGACAAATGCAATTGCCTCCCAAAATATTAGTTAAATATTTAGCCTTAAAATAACTTAGTATCAAACATTTAATTTTGGGATCATGGTTTTGAGGCACATGGTTTGTGTAATGCCACAGTGGTTTTATGCAAGCTCATCTTATAAAAAAATGCTTGAGTATTTATTGGGGTTGGTTGGATTGAATATCTCTTACATGTTACATATGTGATTAAAGGAAGCATGGATTAGGTGTGTGGTTGTGTGGCTACATTAGTCTCATTTGTTTGTTCATATGGAGGAGTGCAACTGGGTTGCTTGATGCTTCAAGGGTCTTGCATGGAGCTCCACAAGTGTACTATAATCTTATTCTTGAGATAATACATTAGCTCAAGTGTGGATGTTTTTGGAGGCTTAGTTTTTTTGAAAGGTTTTCCTAGGATACATGTGTTATCTTATGGGTATACTTTGTTCTTCTTTTACATGTGGATTTTGAATATTTACTCTACATTTTCTTTGTATGTGAAATTAGTATATTTTTCTTGTAATTTCCTTTCATTCTCTTTGAAAACAACACCGTGAGCATTGGTTGGTAAGAAAAATATTGTGCTTAGAGACTAGACATTGGCGAGCTACCAAACAACTCTAAGAGATGATCCTTAGTAAACAAAAACTTGGGCACTTGGCTAAGAAATATAGAAATATGAGTCAATGGGTATTGGGATGTTAGTAAGGTTGGATGGGTGTGGCTAGGCTTAATGAGCACACTCTATGCATTAATCACTTGGGTTGCTGATGTGGGCACTCTTAACCCATCTCACTCATCGTTATTTCTCGTCATTCTGTTCAACATTGATCTCGCGTAAAGTTTACTTTTTTGAAGTGTTTTTCCCACTGATAAGATATCCATATGCAACAAACAAGTTTTTGACTCGAACAATTTTCATTTGCACGTGTACTCCTGACCTGTGCAAAAATGGGAGCTTTGGAACAGGGTATGGACATCCATCAAAATAAAATGTAAAGGGGATTACCGTTGGAAATGCTTTGGTAGAAATGTATACAAAATTTGGAAGAATAAACATTGGCATGTAAACTGTTTGACGGGACGCCTCAAAGAAATGTGGTCTTGTTGAATTCTATGATTACAGGGTATGCACAAAATGCGTTTGCTGAAAAGGATTTAGAAAATTTCAATCAAATGTAATTGGCAGGTGTAAAACCAAACTCCGTAATCTTTGTCAACATCTTATCTTCCAGTGCCAAAAATGGGAGCTTTGGAACGAGGTATGGAAATCCACCATAGGATAAAGGAAATAAATTTTGTCAGATGTTGTAGTTGAAATTGCACTGGTCGACATGTATGCAAAATGTGGAAGCAGAGACAAGGCAGAATGCCTCTAAGAATTGTTTACAGAATTCCATGATATGTAAAATCTACAAACATAGACAAGGCACTTGAATTGTTTGACAAAATGCCTCAAAGCACAGTGTTCTAATGAAACACTCTGATTGCAAGTTATTAATAAATGGGTTTGTTGAAAAGGCTTTATAAACTTCCAACCAAATGCAATTGGCAAGTGTAAAGCCAAACTCCCCAACCTTTGCTAGCATCCTCCCAGGCTATGTCAAATGGAAGCTTTGGAACAGGGTATGAACATCCATCAAAGCATAAAGGGTAGAGGAATTTTGTTAGAGGTAGTTGCAACTGCTCTAGTAGACATGTATGGAAAATGAAGTTACACATTTTAAAACTTATATATTCAATTTCTAGAGTAATTTTCATACCATATTCAATTTCTATAGTTCTTTTGTTTGGATTAATTGTTAGAATGGGACATCACAAATCAATTTAAGGAGAAATGAAGTGCATAAGACATGGGCATGTAATTGGTTGACTCATTACCTAGGAGCATCTAATCATACTTGATAGTGTCTAAAGGGTGTATGAATATTTTTCTAGTTACTTGGAACAACATTAAAATTCATAACCTTGTACATAATCACCCCTCTACCTATTATGATAGGATATAATGAGTGAACAATCTTTAAACGTTGGTTATCTTTCATAACAAAATTGATACAATAACTCTCTTCTACCTTAGTGGCAACCCCTTGTTTCTATTTGATAGTATGTGGACAATCCATTATCATCATTATGGTTTAGCTAGGATTTTGATTACAAATGTGATTAACCTTGAATCTAGTGTAGTTTTTGAAGTCCCCTTGAATGTTGAAGATTATCTCTTGATGTAGGCAATAAGGGTTTAAAGATAGGACAACCCTTCTTGATTATCAAATTCCTCTAATGGCACCATTTCTTCCATGACACTTCGACTATAGTAGTTGTATTAATAGTCCTTTTACAACTAAGACATGATAGTGCCCATGGATTGATGAAAAACATTAGGGCATATAGGTATTTGTGTACTATCACAAGATTGGTGTGATTATTCTTATGACCATAGTGCAGTAGTCCTTTCAAGATAGTTGTTTATGATTACACCATGAAGCAAAGTAATAAGTATACAAAAGTGTTATGCTGCAGTGTCTATCTCCTTCCTTGATGGAAACCTATTTTATATGTTTGACAAGATTTTGTATTTAAATAGATTCTCACATCTTTATGAATAAAATATTGAGAGGGAGACTTGAGATTCAGAGGTTGGTTTTCGCTTTGCAACAAAGGATTGGTGCACGTGTGAGGCTTTTGGTGGTGGGGTTCGCCCACAGGCCATGGAGGAGGCTTGGCCCTCCTCCATGATAGTTAATCATTTCTCCTAGTGTACGACAATCCTGTCTTGTGCTGGGTGGAAAAATTGTTTAAATTCGTTTGCTATGGGTGTGATAGGGGCATCTCGTCGACCGATCCGCCTGTGAGAGGCCACATGTGTCGACTTGTGGTGTTAATCTGAATTGATGGGTGGGGATACAAACCCTCCAGATGGCTCCATTAATGAATCCGCTAAAACAAATGTTAATAATACGTCTCCCAAATCATTCCAAGATATTGTCGCAAGTGAAAGAAACTGAATTCCAAAGGGCACCAAATTTATGCTTGAGGGAGTTGACGAAGGGAAAGAAAATGGAAGAGAGGAACAAGGTAAGCATCCCCCGTCTCCTCCATTGAAAGCTGTGTTAATTCCTAACGAAACCCTAGGTGAGGCAATTGCAAAAGAGGATGGTAGGTTGTTAAAAACTGCTATTTTTTTGATGTCGTCGATCTCAATAGGGTTTTGGCAAGGAAGTATATGGAAGAGTGGTTTCATAATATTTGGGAAAAGAAACTAGGGTTGCAATTCTATTACTTTCGTATGGTGTGCAAGGGATTGTATGTCATCTTTTTTAATAACCATAATTTTCAAGTGGAGGTAATAAAAAAACAATTTTGGAATGTTGGGATGGTTGTCTTTCATGCCTTGGCATGGATTCCTGATGCATTGGAAGAGGAGGTCCTGGCCCTCTCCAACCCTAGATAGCTAGTTATCAAACATGTTCCTCCCCATCTTTGGAAATTCATTTTGCTTCCATTGGAACCATATGGAAATGTCTTAAAAATCAATGATACCAAAACCCCTCTCCTACACTCTGATGCGCAGGTTTTGGTATCCTTGTCCCCGGGAGTAGATCTTCTGGAGGTCTTGGAAATAAAATTGAAAACTGGTAGTGTTTGTTGTGAACTAGAAACATTGGGAGGGATGAATGCTTGCTACTTGTGTAGACGCAAAGGCCACATCAGAAGAAACTACCCATTACTAAGAAATAAAACCAACACCAAATCCACCTCTGGCAGAGGTAACATAAATAAAAACAACCCTCGACAATGGATATGCAGGTGGATGGAGATGAAAATAAGGTGGAGGGAATTGTGGAACACAGTCCTACTCCGCAACAATAAGATGAGAGGTATTTCCCCTAAAACCCTAAGACCAATAATAAGAAAAGAAATAACTCTCCGTAGTTGGAGAATGTAGAAGCAGCCAAAGCTAATAAATGTGCATCAAGTGTTGAGGATAGCCCGACCTCTCTAATACATGAAATAGATAATAGTATAGTGAAGGAAAATGTAGAGAATGAAGAATTCAAGAAAGGAAAGGATGACTCCGAACATGGCTATCAAATAAGGTCTAATAAATTGGCAAACAATATCAAACTAAATGCCAAACAGTTGGCCCTACAAAAAATAAGGAAAACTAAAGAACCTAAAGAAAGTAATCCAAAACCAGCCAAAGAGATGTACTTTAACACTAAATACTTTAAAGAGAGTAATGCAGTGGAATCTCAACCCGAAGGCTACCCCTTGGAAATAAGTGGGGAGATGCCAATACATATCTCTAGAGGTGAAAGGGAAACCCTGGACATTAGGGGTTGTTCTCAAGATCAGGATGTGGACCAGGAGGTAATACCTACTGAAGAAACTGATGTTGATCTTGAGGACATTCACCTTGATGGTCTAGAGGACAGACTGGAAAATTTTGTTACCCTCAATACGGTGTCCTTTGTAAGTGGGAATGAAAAATTTGATGAAATTATGGTCCCTAATCTGGCAATGAATCCCCTCATACCCCTTGGTGGAGTGGTGAGTTTTGATGGATTTGCATCACATTCAGGCATGTATTCTGTAGATGAGCTAGGGCTATTCTCTACTAAGGAGACCACTGATGGAGAAGAGACCCCCATGGAGGTCATAATAAAAAAGACCTGGAGGTATAGTAAAAAGAAAGGATTGGAGGTTGGTAAACTCCCCCAGATAAAGAACCCAACCAACCCCAAAAGGACAAAAGAAAGAAAATCAGTGGGATCCTGCCTCCTAATGCTAAAAGGATGGAAGAAGAAAATAGACTCCCTAAATGTTTTGATAACTTCAACTGTGATAGGGGACCCCCACCCAATGAACAATCATAATGGATGTCAATTGCATTTCTTCGAATGTAAGGGGACTTGAAACCCCTGATAGAAAACATGTTGTAAGAAGATTCTTAGCACAAAAGAAGGAAAAATACTTTGTCCTGCTGCAAGAGGTTAAAGCCACTGGTTTCACCCTAGAGATTAGTCTGAGGGTGATATGGAAAGAAGCAACTCAGTTTGCTACCAAGCATGAAAAGGGAAAAGGGGGGTTGTAATTTTGATGGAAAATAATTGGTCATAGTTTGTGGATAGCTTTAGGACTTCCCCTTGCAATCGGGTTTTCTAGGTGATTATTAAGGAAAAAGAAAGTTGCTTTGGGATCTGCTCAGTATATGCCCCTCATGATTATAAGGACAAGATCCTCCTTTGGAACTGATTATATAGTTTGCAAGATATCCCCTAGCTCATTGGAGGGAACTTCAATTTTGTAGAGAGAGAGGAAGATAAATGGGGTGGAACAAGCCTAGATTGGAAAGGAAATGAGAGGTTTTATTGGCAAAGAATGAAATCCAAATTGAAGCTTGAAGATCCTATTGAAGGGAAAAGAAAGACACCCAAGCCATTTGGTTTACATGGTGCAATTCTCAAAAAGGTGGTAGGAGAATCTATTGCAGGCTTGACAGGTTCTACATAAGCAAATCATTCTTCTCAGTCTCCCCGGTGAAAGAAGGGTGTAAATTTGAAGTAACTCCATAATCCTTATCTGATCACCATGCAATAAGGGCTAAGTTCTGCCTCAAAGAGGGATTGCCAAAATTTGTTGGCAACAATAATGTTTTTTGCCTCAATACCAACCTCCTTAAGGACAATGATTGTAGAAATGCCACCCTCAGGCTTATCAACAAGTGGATGCACTGAAGCCTATCCCCCATTGATAGATGGTCATTAAATACAAAGGGATGGAAAGTTTTGTTTCAAACAATTGGGAAAAAGAGAGCCAAAGATAACTGAAGGAGGGAGACTCTCCTCCAAGATGAACTTCTCCAAGCAAGAAGTGATCTACAAGCAAATCCTATGGATGAAAGACTCACAAAAAGGCTGGTTATGACCAAAAACAATCTAAGGAGGCTTCAAAATCACAAGGTCTAGGGTCTAAGAGTAAGATCTAAAATGAACTAGCTAGAGAATGGTGATAAAGGCGCAAATTTTTTCTTTAGATATATTAAGGAGAAGCAAACTAGGGAACATATAGATCAAATCATTGTAAATGACACCACCTTGGTCAATCAAGAAGAGATAAGAGAGCAATTTTTCCAATTCTATAAGAACTTCTTCTCCTTGGAGGGAGGGACAGAGCCTAATGCTGAGGCAAGGGAAGATATCAAAAGAGTTGTCCCAAAGAAGGTCAGTAAAGAAATGGCAAGGGAATTGGGGAAAGAAATATCACAAGAGGTTAGAAAAGCCATCCTCTCACTCAAACATGACAAGTCTCCAAGGGAAGATGGCCTCCCTGCAGAATTGTACAAAACATTTCTAGATTGGGTGTGTAAAGACCTATTCCTTGTTTACAAGGAAGCCTTTGAAAGAGGCACACTAGGCAGTAAGATCAACAAAGGGATAATCAAATTAATTCCAAAGGAGGGAGATAGAACTCTAGTTAAAAACTAGAGACCCATCACTCTACTCAACGTCTCATATAAGATTTTGGCTAAGATATTAGCGGATAGGGTGGCACTTATCCTTCCCTCTATCATAAAATCCACACAAACAAGTTTTATTAAGGGAAGATACATACTAGAAAATCCGATTACTAGTTGGGAGGCAATGAATTGGGCAAAACAAACAGGACAGGAAGCAACAATGTTGTTACTGGATTTTGAGAAGGCATATGATAGAATTGAGCAGGATTTTGTGCTCTTGGTTCTGAAGGCCTTTGGCTTTCCTAATTCATTTTTTCATATGGTTAAAACCCTCTTCCAAGATGCAATTGCTCGGGTAGATTTCAATGGGGTTCTTACTCAAGAAATCTCCCTCAAGATATCCATAAGGCAAGGGTGTCCTCTTGCACCGACACTGTTTGTAATAGCTTAAGATGCTTTGCACTATGTTTTGAGGGAGAGCTCATCAATCCCAAGGGTAAGGGGCATCATATTGCTAGATGATAATGAGCTCCTAAACTTGCAGTTTGCAAATGACATAGGTCTCAATCTTGTTAACCCTGGAGGAGGACAACCTTACAAGTCTAATGGGGAAATTAGATGTTTTCTATTTAGCCTATGGGGCTAAAATTGCCCCCTCAAAATCTTGTCTTTTGGGATGGAAAGGAAAACCTCCAGATTGGGTTAGCAATTTTGGTCTCTAGTGGGGTGGTCCTTAGAAATTGGTAAGATACCTTGGTATCCCCATTGTTGTGGAACCTAATCTAAAGGAGATGTGGCAGTGGATTAGGGACAAAATAGAAAATAAATTTGCTAAGTGGAATAGACAAATTCTATCCTTGGTTGGTAGAATTCAAGTTTGTCAGAAAATACTCTCATCTTACAACATATACTTTGCTTCTGTTTGGTTTTTCAACTCATATCAGATTAATGATATCCAGAAAAGGATAAGAGCCTTCTTATGGTCAGATGGGAAAGGTAAAAGAAAGAGACACTCAGTGAAATGGGAGTGGTGCACAATTGAAAAACTCAAGGGAGGCCTAGGATTAAAAGATTTAAGAATGCAAGGTATTGCCTTGGCCGCAAAGTGGGTGATTGGGGAATTGTAAGGAGGAGAGCCTTGGAAGGTTTTGATTGGGAAAAATATGCTCAATGTTGTTCCCAAGCATGCAAAAACATGGAAATTTCTACCACTTAGTGATATCCTTAGTAGTGATTGGACTATGTTACTTGCAGGATCCAATGTTTTTAGAATCATTTGGAAATCCTGGGAATTGATGAAAAAGTGTCTAACCAACTACCACTTCACCAAAGGGGACAATGGGATCATCCAGGCTAACAAATCTATATGGTGGAACCTAAAACATAAAGGGAAACCACTTGCATTAGTTCAAGGTTGCTCAGCAAGAGGATGGGCCCACAAAGGGATCCAGTGTTTCAAAGACATACTGAAAGATGGTAAGTTGAAAGATTGGAATGATTTGAGCTCTGAATTCAATATTCCTCTCACCAATTGGAGGACTTACATAATCCTTAGGGAGGCTTGCAATCAGATAAAATTCCCTGTGGAAACAAAGAATGATACTACTCAATTTAAAGACTTTCAATGGCAAAATGACAATAATATAATGAAAACCAAAGCTAAAGAAATGTACTCCATGCTAACAGAACACACATATCTGACAAAATATTTGAACCAAACTTGGAAACTTAATTGGAACAAGAATCAATGGAAAAAGATCTTTCAAACTAATTGGTGTAAATAGTTAGACACAAAAAAAGCCTGTTTAAGGTGGCTTCTAATAATTTAGAAATAGTCATTCAAAAGAAAAATAGATGACATTGATATATGCATCATCTATAGAGTACCTGATACAATTAATCATATTTTCTTTGAATGTATTTTTGCTAAAGAGATGTGGAAGTTGTTTTGTAACAAGCAAGATATTTGGGGGAATAATGAACAACCCCTTCCTGAGAAGATTTTATTTAATCATAATATAAAAATGGGGAAAACTGCAGCCTTATTCTGGCTCTGCCTTTCATCTAACATTTTGTGGTTCATTTGGAAAGCAATGAATGAAGACAGATTTCAAGGAAGGAAGAGGATGCTTACTGAGTCTTATAAAGGACTCATGTTGTACAATGTTGCCATGCAGGTCTACATTATGGTGGAACTCTCAAAGGAAAATTTTGGAAGTACTTGGAGAATAGAGAAATCATAATTGATATCATGGAAGAAAGGTATGGGCATATGTGGCCTGAGGAGCATCTAGGTGTGGAATTCTTCTTGAGGGCTCTTCATGCATTTTGGTAGGACCTAGCAGAGGAGCAGGGCACTAAAGTTGGCAAGATTCAAAACAAGGTGGGGCGGCTAGTGGAACCTTCTATTGAAGATCTTTCAGCTGTAGAGACACTGATAGCTATGAGAGGTGGTAATGGGACAAAGTAAAGCAACTAGAGGATATCAAACATGCTATGTATATATCCTTTTTGATCTACACTGGATGTTTACATAAGAACAATGATATATAATTGTATATTTTGCTTATGATGCTTTCATGTAACTAATGAAACTTTGATATAGGTTCTAATTTTGGGATCCACTCTTTTGACCTCATACAAATGGGGATACATGTTGATATAATGTAATGGGGTAGTCTAGAACTGATATAGATATTGTTGGGATTTGCTTTTTGAATTCATGCAAAAGGAGGATAATTGATGATATGTTGTAATGGGGGGTAATCTAGAGCTAATCCTCGGATGAGCACCTGGTCTATGTGATCTGTACTTGTTGCTTTTATTATACTTAATACAAAAAAATATTGAGACCTTGATGAAAATGCTTAAATGGGGTGGGATTATTAATGGAGAGATACTGTCCTATGGATGACTAGGTGCATGGAAAGTTCATCATGATAATACTTCTCTCATTTATGGTAGTCATTGAGGTAATGATGATTATCAATATGTCTAGAGGTCAATGTTAGAGCTTGAGGGTAGCAAGGTCGCAAGTGCCATGATTAGAATTAGTATTGATGGAAATTTCCCCTTAATAAGGTAAGACATTATAACAGTTCCATAATAATTTATATATTTCTTGAATATTATTGGTTACCATGACTCTTTTGACTTGAGAAGACCCTGTTGAGATGATGGATTGCACAGCCCCTGAAGCTCTGGAATCTTCAATGAAGGACTTTAGCCATGAAAGATAATCAACCACAAAGAGAAGTGTTGCAACAATGGAATGCTAATTAAAGATTCTATTGATAATATGATTGATATGATATTGATATGATATCTGATTGATATCTGATTGATATATTACAAATGAACAAGATGCCTGATTAAATAGGCAAGAGGAAAACCCTAATATGCATGAGATGTTGCCAAGTGTTAAAATCTAACAACATGTGACAACATGTGAACCCTATGGTGATGATCATTAAATGATGAGATAAGTTATAGAAGGAATCTTATCCCATTTATTAAATGATTGCAACCTAGGACTAAATGATTAAATGCAAGACCTAAGTTAACTTATGCTAGTGTAATAATTAATTAATTAATTACACCAACACCCCCCCATAAGTTCAACTTAGGGAGGAAAATGCAATGATTATGCAAGATGATGATGGGTCCCGACTATGAGGCCATGTTAGGTACCCATGTACATGAAGATGCAGAGAATCTCCCACAACCAGAGAAAAGGGGAAAACCCAATGGGAACAAAACCCCTCTCCAAAAAGGAGATGAAAATGCAAAAATGTGAGATAGGATGGGAAGGATGGAGGACTCCCAAATACCCCCCAAGTACACCATCTGTCACATGGATACAATAGAGAGACTAAATACCCCCCCCAGAAGATGTGATCACCTACAAAGATGGTAAGTGGCTGAAGACAAAATAGAATCCAATGTCGACAAACAACTTGTCTCCCTTTCAGAAGAAATAAAACCAACTGCAAGTGCAAAGATGCTTCCCATTCCGGATAGGAATTGAAGGAAGGAAGAATGAACATGGATGATGATGTCTCTGAACTCTGCTCAAGTGTCTCCTTGCCTGATGATGAAAATGCCATAGTCCCAAACAATGAAGAGGGTGACAAACCAGGATGATGCAGAAACTGATGCTAAACAATATCCAAAGACAAAGATAGAATGGATATGATGGATGTGATGGAGACTTGATAGCCCCCCCTAAATGAAGTGTCCTCAAAACCACTGAAAGAAGTCTGAAGAAAATCCAATGGTGGATGCTGAAGAAACCTCAAATCCTGAATGGAATAACAAGGAAGAAGTCTCGGATATGAAATATCTGAAGAGAAACCAAGTGCCTCCAAGATGGTCTCTGAATTCCCAATCAAGGTTGAGACAAAGAAATGAGGAGACTCAAAACAACTCTCCAAAGGGAAATCTGAATAGAGGAGTGATATCCCCTCAAGAATGTTCTCCAAACCTGTAGAAGTAGCCAAGTCAGTGATACCTGAAACGAAGCCATCATGTGATGTCAAGTCTGAAAAACTAAATGTGTCCTGATCAATGATGATAGTGGAAGCCTCAATCAATGATTCTGGACAAGGAATCACTGAATGTGAAGGGATACCAACTGTCTCTGATGAAGAAGAAGCATGGAAAGGGACCTTGTCAACCTCTTCGGAAAGATCAAGGTAATCAACTTCCTGAACAACAATAGCATCATGGGGTACTTGATCTGAAGAATGACATTTTGAAGCATGATCATCGGGGAATGGTGGAGTATTTGAATCTCCATAGATCTCCCAAAGCTTAATCCAAAGGATGTGAGGACAATCACAATGATCAATAGATCTCAAAACATCGCAATCAACTTGCATAGCAATAATTTCCAAAACAATGTACCTGCTACAACTCCAAGCAAATCTTTGAACACCTTCACTTGGTCGGGGAACTATACCATACAAATGAGGCAATAGATCAAGTGACTGAAGATGGTGGTAGATTCCATCGCGCCATTGTGAATAGTTACCCTTGTGCAACATAACCAAAGGAGAATAATATGCAAGCCCCATAACAAA